>JAVQIZ010027730.1:0-96256 GCA_036023535.2 Galaxias brevipinnis
CGGTCATGCTGAACGATGTTACAGGCAGCATAACGTTCTCCACGGCTTCTCCAGACCCTTTCACGTCTGTCACATGTGCTCAGGGTGAACCTGCTCTCATCTGTGAAAAGCACAGGGCACCAGTGGCGGACCTGCCAATTCTGGTGTTCTTTGACAAATGCCAATCGAGCTCCACGGTGCAGGGCAGTGAGCACAGAGCCCACTAGAGGACGTCAGGCCCTCAGGCCACCCTCATGAAGTCTGTTTCTGATTGTTTGGTCAGAGACATTCACACCAGTGGCCTGCTGGAGGTCATTTTGTAGGACTCTGACTGCTCATCCTGTTCCTCCTCGCACAAAGGAGCAGATACCGGTCCTGCTGATGAGTTAAGGACCTTCTACGGCCCTGTCCAGCTCTCCTAGAGTAACTGCCTGTCTCCTGGAATCTCCTCCATGCTCTTGAGACTGTGCTGGGAGACACAGGAAACCTTCTGGCAATGGCACATATTGATGTGTCATCCTTGAGGAGTTGGACTGCCTATGCAACCTCTGTAGGGTCCAGGTATCGCCTCATGCTACCAGTAGTGACACTGACCATAGCCAAATGTAAAACTAGTGAAAAGCAGTCAGAAAAGATGAGGAGGGAAAAAATGTCAGTGGCCTCCACCTGGAAAAGCATTCCTGTTTTGGGGGTCATCTCATTGTTGCCCCTCTAGTGCACTTGTTGTTAATTTCATTAACACCAAAGCAGCTGAAACTGATTAACAACCTCCTCTGCTACTTAACTGACCAGATCAATATCCCAGAAGTTTAATTGACTTGATGCAATACTCTGATTAAGAAGTGTTCCTTTAATTTTTTTTGAGCAGTGTATGTCTGTGAAACCAGACCTTGAAATTACAACATACAAGATACTCGCCTAATTCAAGGATTCAATTATTACCTTGTCCATGTCCCATTGATATGCAAGTTTGTGTGAATACTAGAGTCCCTCCATTTGTCCTCGTCCTTAGACATGGTGCAACTGGAACAGGACACAGTGATGGGTGTAGAGTCTCTTCTGATGCTCTGCAGTCAGGATGAAAGCCCCAGTGCTCAAATTACACTGAAGGTATTGCCTCACCATAAGTTATTCTAAAAACAATTTCATGGCGATATGTATTCAACATTCGTGTCTTTGATTGTGTTACTTATTTTGTCTTTGCCAATTTTCCCAGACGGCTCTAACGTCATTGGTTCAGCTGTTGAAGAGTCGACCACATCTCAGCCAGTCAGCAGTGGAGTTCCTGCTCGGCCAGCTGCATTCCTCCTGCGACTCTTCTCGAGTTCTCGTGTGCCACGCTCTGGCAGCCATTGCAAGCCAGCTGCCAGTGCTGGGAGAGGGTATGCTGGGAGACCTGGTGGATCTCTACAGGGTGGCCAGCCATTCCTCCACTGACAAGCAGCAGGAGCTCTTGGTGAGAAACCCTGGTTGTGTATTGTTATGGACAGCTTTCATGGTTTTTCCATACTTGTTAACACTTTACATCAAGTGCTGTGTAGGGATAGAGCCTCCTACATTATATGATACACCCGTCAAGCGCACTGGTTCCTCTCACATCAGACCCAAGATATTTTCCCGTCATCTGTAGGTGTCTTTGGCTACTGTGGTGTTCGTGGCCAGCCAGTCATCTCTGTCAGCGGAGGTGAAGACTGTGATCAAGCAGCAGTTGGAGAATGTGGCGAATGGCTGGACGGTTTACCGCATCGCTCGCCAAGCTTCCCGCATGGTGACTATCTTGATCCGCTAGATCCTACAATCACTGGAAGGGATTTTTGCCTCGCATCAATTTGTTAAGACAAGTGAATCTGCATGAATGATGCTATGCTGTGGATTTATGATATAATCCATGTCTCTGATGTCCCATCCCCAGGGCTGCCATGAGTTCTCCAGCGAACTCTATCAGAGCCTGCGGACACGTGTGGCCTCAGAACACTTTTACTTCTGGCTGAACAGTCTGAAGGAGTTCTCCCAGGCAGAACAGTGTCTGAGTGGCCTCGAGGACAGAGACTACAGTGCTGCGATGAGCGCCATTGCCGAGGCCCTGCGGTCCTACCAGAAGGGCATAGCCTCCCTCACGGTCAGTATATGGGTGTCTGCTTATCAAATGGTGGTGCTTGCTGTAGACTGTTTCTATTTATAGTTAACAATACTAATAATGGTATTATACAAGACGTTCTGCACACACACACACACAATGGTAGTGTTGGTGACTCCTTTGAACCTTTGAAACTTGTGTACGATTCTAACATGCAACACTCTTTCCTTGCAGGCTGCCAGCACTCCACTGAGCCCGTTGACTTTCCAGTGTGAGTTTGTGAAGCTGCGTATCGACACCCTGCAGGCCCTGTCGCAGCTCATCTGCACCTGCAATAGCCTGAAGACCAGCCCGCCACCGGCCATCGCCACCACTATTGCCCTCACCTCAGGCAACGAGCTACAGCGTTGCGGACGCATCTCCATGCAGGTGGGTAGAAATTGGGGTGGGGGGGGGTTAGGCCTTCAACGTCCTAGCTAAATAGATAAACACTGGAAAAATATGATTGTACCTTCATCCTCTTTTCACGCCTAATCCCTTAAATGATTTTTTTTGTCTTTTAGATGAAGGTGTCCATGGATGAGTTTAGGAACCTTGCAGCTCGCTACGCTGACCTGTATCAGTCCTCTTTTGATGCAGACTATGCCACCCTCCGTAATGTGGAGCTGTATCCTTGCAAACCCATAGAGGCCTCCTTGACATCATCGTTTATGCACTGTCTCTGTTTTTCACAGACCTTCCTTTCCCCACTGTAATGTTTTCTCTTAACTGGTCCCGCAGACAGCAACAGAGCTGTTTGCTCGTGTCCCATGTGATAGAGGCCCTGATACTAGATCCACAGTCAGCCAGGTACAAACCTTTGAAAAGATCTTATGCATCACCCCACTTATTGGACAAAATTGAGTGCACTCTGGCATGCTTATGTACAGTTGAGGTCGAAAGTGTACATACACTTAGGTTGAAGTCATTAAAAGAAATGCTTTAACCACGCCACAGATTTCATGTTGACAAACTTTAGTTTTGGTACGTCGGTTAAGACATCCTAGGATTAAATGTCAGGAATTGTGGAAAAACTGAGATTAAATGTTTTTGGCTATGGTGTATATAAACTTCAGATGGAACTGTACATTCCATCACCTTTAAAAAGACATCTTTTGCTGCTTTCAGTTTCCAAGAGTATGGCACCCTGGGGTCAGTCCAGACCGAGAGTGAGTACGAGAGGCGAATGATGTCTGTCTTTAACCGTGTCCTGGAGGAAGTTGAGGGCCTCAGCAAAAAGCACCCTCCTGTCTCTTATCTTGTAAGGTTCACATTATTCTGTCAATTAATTCACTTAATAATTATCAGGTTTGCGCTTCCTGCTCATCTTTTGTTGTCTTTTTTATTTACATATAGCACACAGGTTGCCTCTGTGATGCTGTCATAGCATTGCTGAAGGTGCCACTGTCCTTCCAGAGATACTTCTTCCAAAAGCTTCAGTCAACTGGCATTAAGGTCAACATTAGTTAGATTTGCCTGAAAAATAAGAAGAGACTAGTTCTTTGTTATTCTTCACATTGGTCTGAATGTGGTATATTTATACATTTTTTGTTCATGATTTTTACAGCTTGCCCTGTCTCCATCCCCTCGGACCCCAAGTGAACCCATCCCAGTGCAAAATAATCAGCAGCTGACACTAAAGGTGGAAGGCGTGGTGCAGCATGGCTCAACTCCTGGACTGTTTCGTAAGATACAGTCTGTCTGCCTTAATGTCAGCTCCACTCTCCAGAGCAAGGCAGGGCCTGACTACAAGGTGAGGAAATACAAATGTTGGCATTACGCTTTGCAAAACCAAAGGCATGCACCATTAAAAAAGTATACTGTTGCATGATCAACAATGCATGCTGTGCCTAAGATCAAGCCCTACTAATATCTAGACTACATGTGCCCTGAATCGCTCTACTGGTTCAAAACCAGTAAAGTCCCTACGCTAAAGATAAATGCTTTGTAAACTGTACTAAGTTTTGTAAAAATGTGGGAATGATGCCCCCCCCCCCCCCCATATTATTTTCTGTCAGTGGTGAAGCACACTATTGATATTTAAATAAACATGGTCTGCAGCTCCATGAATAGTTTGTCTATTCATCTATTACACAATGTTATTCTTTTCTCCTTCTAGATTCCTTTAGACAGCAAGACTAACGAGATTGAACAGAGAGTGGAACCCCACAACGACTATTTTAGCACTCCGTTCCTTCTAAATTTCTCCATACTGGGCACACACAACGTGACTGTTGAGGCGTCAGTGGTCGATGAGAGTGGCATTGAGTGGAAAACTGGTCCCAAGACCACTGTGTCGGTGAAGTCCCTAGAGGACCCTTACTCCCAGCAGCTCCGCCACCAGCAGCAGCAACAGCAGCAGCCTGGTCCTCAACCTGCACCTCAGAGGAGTGTCTACGCCCGTTTTCAATGATAACCTTCTTTACCCCGTCCCATCCTCTACTAAGGTCAAAAATGTGTTTTAGGAATTTCCCTTCAGCTGTATAATTTTTGTTATAACTAATAATATGTACATATTTTTCCATTATTAAAATACATTTTATAGTACAACTATATTGTTTAATTGTATTGTGAAGCATGTATGACTGCTGCCTGAAAGAATGACTTGACTCTGCTCCTGAAACCTAGCATTCCGCAGCTTCTTACAATGCTCCCCCTGCGCAGTACTTTATATAATCAGCAGGAGGCACTCGATCTTCGTGGACAAAAAAGCAGAAGTGAACTCATAGTAAATGTTTCTGGGCCGATCATTAGCATAAATTTAAGCTTTCCTAACCTCTTGTGTTTTTAGAAGTTTAATTGATCGAATGTTAAATTGCCATATTGATTTTATTGTAAATTTATTTAAAAAAGCTTTCTGAATATTTCCCAATATTTCTCTACTCTATTTTACTTAGGATTTGTTTTACCAGCACTAGCACTACTAGTTGTTAATATAACGTCAGTGGCCCAATCAAATGTAATAGCTTACATGAGAGTCTATGCATTTGACGGTCAAACAGCGAGCGTGCGCAGAGCAGGCATCTCGTGAAGACTGATGGCTGCGAGAAGTGGAGAGATAACGCCGTAACGGGTCACACCAGCGGGCAAAATTAGCTTGCTGACATCATTGCAAAGATACATAAAAAGACGTTATTTGCAGATTTTATGCGTGCCTCTTACCATCAAAGATTTGTTTTATATTTGGATTAAATTCACATTTTGTAGACCCTAGTAAGCCTGGGTCGTTTTGTCTCGCGCGCACTGTTAGCTGGGAAGCTCGCAAGCTAACTGATGATGTTGCATCGATGGAATTATTCCGGTGCCATTGATTGAGATGCACCCAGCGACGCCAAAGTGGAGCTACGTTAGCTAAGCTAGCTAGCTAGCCATGGATAGCTAGCTAGCTACCACCGGTATTCTGGATGACCAACACTGTGTAAATGGATAAAACCAATACATCTATAAGTACATTTAACCTGGAAATTTGAGTAAGACGCCAACCAACCAACATAGCTAACTAATTGACCAGATTTAAGGTTATCTGGTCAAATTAGTTAGATACACGTGACTTGATATCCATCTCTGGCTATAACGTTAGACGACTGGGCAGTGAGATTGGGTGAGTAATGACTAGTACTAGCGTGCCGTCACTAGGTTAACACTATCCAGCTGACCTAGATATAGCTACTTCTTATTTATATCAGCAAAGTCAAATTAGAATGTCTGGATAGAACGTTTATCGGAACGATGAAGAAAATTACAAATTATTATTCCAATGGAGAACTGAAGTCTTATCTATGCATCTTGCATGTAACGTGAAATGCTCAGCTACTGATGTACTGTGTATGAATAAACTAACAGGCAACATTAGACGCTAACATTTGATTTAATTGAAATACTTTGCGCTCATTTGACCACATATTAATTGTCACTGTGCAGCGTTCGCGTTAGGTAAATTTGACTGAGATGAATTTAATTTCCTATCCTTCCCTTCCGTTAGGGCTGGGCCAGTAAACACTCGCGTCACGCAAAACAGGCCCAGACTATTCACTGGAGTGGGAAATTGCTATGTTCTAATGTGACGTGTGGGCAAACTGGGCATGCGATAAAAAACAAATTGCTACAGCTTACCGAATAGGGCATCCATAGCATAGGTTAGCGATTGCATAAGTCTCATCAGTGTAACACAAGCCTGGCGCCAAGCAATACCGCTAGTTTCACCCATTTCTCTTCAATAAAACCTGGCGTTTTTGTGTATTCTGAAAGAGCAGTTAGGCCCATCTATCAGGACTCTGCCTGTGACTTAATTTTTTACATACTAGTGCCTAAGCCGCCTCTATCTACATAGCATGATCCAGCCAATTTAAAGTGTTACCACAGGTCTAATAAAGTTTATAAATCAGTGCTTGTTTTCAGAGTATTACTATGACACTTTAAACTGCTATGTTATGCCTTTTTTTTGCTCTTTTTATTCATAAATACTTGGTAAGAGGCTGTTTAAGTAAGTTGCCTAATTAGATTTTCTTCTGACCATCTGCAGACAGGGTGCATCAGAATGGCACAGCTTCTGGATGGTGCCCGAAACCTGGGCTGGCTCCTTCTGAAATCCCTTCTTCGTTTTGCTTTTATGTTCATCAACAACTGTGTAGCCATCCCTTCCTATTGCTTATACTTAATCCTGCTTCAACCTCTGAGAATAATGGACAGCCGCCTCTTTTGGCACATTGAAGGAGTAATGTTTAAATGGATGCTGGCAATGGTGTCGTCTTGGGGTTGGATTGCAGATTATACAGGTAAGGCTTTCTTGCAACATCTTTTTTGAGGTGTGATTTGAACTGAGATGTGAAACATGTTCATCTATGTTGGCTATATTTTCCTGCGATACATTTATCAGCAGGTAGAATAGAGTGTAGAAAACCACAACTCAAAAGTAAGCACAAAGGCGAATAGAGAAAATGTTTGTATTATGTATGTTTATTTACTTCTCAATTTAATTTAATTGCCCTAAGGAAACTGTTTGTATCAACGGTGTTTGGTTACGCTAGACTCAAAGCAAAATGCTTACAAATTACTAAGTGCTTAACATGGAGAGCAACAAGGCAACCTGATTAATAATGCAATGCTGTCTGCCTATAGAACACCTGATCATGTTTCATCTATGTCCTGTATGTCTAATAGACCTTGATTAACAGGGAGTTTTCAATCTTTTAGACTTCTTAGGCACTGCACCTTTTAAATAAACATGGGGATGGAGGATTACTATTGCGTAAAGACCAGTTTGTGGTATAGCGTTCATCCTTTAACTGTAGGATTCCCACTACCTGCATCAAGGATAGGTTCTTTAGATATTACATATGATATTGAAATATTATAGATATGATATTGAAATATTATAGCTTAAAATCCTAACATTCCGACTTGGTGCAATATCTGTTTAGCTTGATGCTACATGCCTGTTTTTCAGATAGTGCTTTAATCGACTTGCCATTGCCACTATAATTGCGCATCATCTAGTGGCAGGATTTACATGAAATGTGGATATTACAAGTGGCACTACAAGTGGTGTATTCTAGAGGAAATGCAGAACATCATGTTTTGTTTCAAGGCAGCCAAACCAGTAGGACATTAAGGCAGTCTAGAATACATTGAATAAAAACAATTGTATATCCCTTGCTTTGTCTGTTACTGTATATTTATTGGTTGTTCACAGAGGAACATACAAATTCTAAAAATAGTCTTGTGTTTCCCTTACTGCTCAACCAACTGCATACTCCTCCATAGCTTGTAAAAGGGCATTCTTTATACTAGCTTGGGTGAGAGATGGCAAGCATGTACTTGGAGAAGTGATTTGAAGCTTCTTGCCAAATCACCAGTGTCCCATCGATAGATAAAAGAGCAAGCAGATCAGGGGAGGGGACACAAGGTCGGCAGCGCACAGTTTAGCTGACTGTCGATTAGAACCTCTCCGTTGACCTCGGTGTCCTGCTGCCAGGCTAACTGTGTCACCTCTCAAAGACCATTTCCCTGATGAATTATATCTGACAGCCCTGTTGTAGATAGCCCATCTTCATATCACTTAACTCCCCTCACTCCAGAATGGGGACTTGAGGCTACATAAAGGTGTGCTGCTATAAGATGACATCAGTCACTCCCTTCAGGGGACTTCAACCCCTTAGAGTGAAGTAGATTGGCCTATATTAACATGCACTGTCTTCTCCCATTGTTAATTCAGGTTAGTCACTATA
Source organism: Galaxias brevipinnis (assembly GCA_036023535.2). Lineage (NCBI taxonomy): Eukaryota > Metazoa > Chordata > Actinopteri > Galaxiiformes > Galaxiidae > Galaxias > Galaxias brevipinnis. The sequence goes on from JAVQIZ010027730.1 coordinate 8,323, forward strand.
GTGTAAAAGTATAGGTTGTTGTACGTTATGTTCTGCTCCATAAGCAGTCTTAAGGAGGATCTCGTATCAAGCAAAATCATTTCAATTTCAAAATGTAATGGGCTTCTTTAAGAAGGATGTGGCAATTATCTTTGCAACCTGCTGACTTTCAGCTGATTTCACTCTATATGCTGTCTAAAACATTATTTTGGTCCCCATGTGTACGGAACACAATTTTGTGCCAGATGTAGGAGAGGATGGGATGGCATTCAGCAATATTTACTGTTCCCAGTGAAGGATTGTTGTGATCTAGGTCTACAACTCAAAGTCATCGGTGCCCTGACTACTTTAACCTAGACTGACAAATGATGTTTTACCGTCTTCAACATATTGTATGTTTATGTATTGTACCTTGTAAACATTACAGCTTTGCCAACATGTTCTTGACTAACATGCAGCTTATGTTCGTACATTTCTTATAAAGGGAAATCTTGAGCATGTTATTGCTAAATGTGCTAAATCAACATTTAAGCTGGATAGAACTGTAAGAAATATAGATCAGTCAGATGTCACTTATCAATTCCTTAAGCCGGATCTGCTTTTATCCAACAGATGTTATAGATAGTGTCAAACAAATGTCTTGCATTGATAGCACAATATTAGACTTTTACCTATACAAAAAAAATACCTGACAAAAAAATTATTACAACAAACGGAATCAGTAGCCAACTTGAAAATTCTTAAATATTTCAGCAACCTTTATTTGACCTCAGATAGTCAAACATTTGGCAGACGTTTGCATCACATTTAGCTTCAGTTAAATGAACGATGCTTCAGAAGGGTGCGAAAACCAGGTGGCTTTATGTATGTCTCTGTCCTTACACCCTGTGGCCTCCGCTAGCCATGCAGGGTTTTCTTTTTATATGCAGAGTTGTGGAATTGCATTTAAGGCTTGAGGGAGGCCCGCATATGTTTTGAAATGGGGCTATTGTGATCTCCCTGCCTTGCAATAAGAGGTCTGTTTCTTCCATTGTTGGCACTCTAATGTCTTCACAGACAGGAACAGTGAATGTGGCTAATGAAGTATTCTGTTAAGCTCTCCCAAATGGAGGTCTGCCAATATAAATTAAGGAAGGAACAATGGACTGAGATGTGTTCAAATGTGTGTCAACAACATGGTTTCAGTTGCTAGGAAAATGAAATATTGTTAAGTCTGTATTATGCGTCAGTTGTCACAGGAGGCATTAGCTAATTGGGGTCGTATTGGAAACACCACAGAGGTGGGGTTTGTTTATCGCTGTGGAGAACAACTGTGGGGTTATCACATCTGGAGTGATGCTGTGTTATGTTTTAACCAAATATTTTAATTGTAATGCAACTGATCTCTTCTATGTTGGACCTAAACAAAACCTTAGTGATAGAAAGATCTAGATATCTGGCTAAACCCTTTGTTTCGGAGGCAAATAGTTTCGGATGAGTTTAAAGAACATTAGGACGTCCCCGACTGACCTTGCTTCAGCCTCCTTGAGAATTCAGGAAAGTTCTCAAATCAGATGGCAGTGGCAATATTGTGGGTTTAGCAGAATGGGCTTTCTGCAATGGTATTGTTATTTTCTATGTCTGGTTTGTCTTATTTTATATATTAATATTTTAATTGCTAGGAAATAGGTTTTCTAAATGTTTGTCCATGGCAATCATGCTTTGTTTTGCATAGCCTGCTATAATCTCTCCTGTTTGTCCCATATGCAGTGATGGAGTGGGGGGACGATGTGAGGCCCTTCTCCGAAGAGGAAGCCATGGTCATAGTAAACCACCAAGCAACAGGCGACGTTTGCACCCTCATGATGTGCCTGCAAGACAAGGGCACGGTAAGAGGAGCTGGAAGCAGGATCAACGTGTCACTTCTAGGAAACCCTGACATTTAATCACAAATGTGAATTCAAGTATAATGTCTAAATAATTGCATTCGCTCTACTAACTGTGCACAATTAATGTCCTTTTCTCGGTTGAACGGTTTAGATTTGCCCTGCTTCAGTTTGATGTTTGCTTTATTCCTGATTTTATCATATGAGATAAGCACTAAGGGCTTTTATGAAAGATAAGTTATTTTCACACGCATAAACAAAGATATCCTAATGGCTATCCCACTGAGTCATTGTAAACTAGTAATACGATTAGGGACAGTATTTTGACTTAAAGATAAAGACCTAAGTGTAACCGTGGGTGTGGGTGTGTGTCCTTAGACCTGTTACACACACTGTCTAAGAATGCTCAATGGGTGTTTAGTAGTAGTTGTAAGTATTATTATCAGCATCAATATGGTGGATTACCATGTATTCTTATTTTGGGTTACAGAATACTTACAGGTTACTTCTTTAATCTGCAGTGTAGTGGTTTGGGCTGTGCTGTCATAGTTAAAATCAGCCGACTTACTCGTCCTTTTACTTCCTCTCTGTAGCACGTGTACACAGTGGGAGATGCTTGGTCTTTATGTAGGCTATCAACTCAGTTTGAGGTCCCCTCCTGAGTGTTGAAATTGTAGCGTGGCCTGCAGGTATCTGATTTTCTGGGGCCCCCCCCCTTTTTAACCGGGCCCGATCAGCTTGTGACACGAGTCCCACACCCGCCCTCCTGCTTCATAGAGTGGCTTTTGCCTTCTTGTTAAAACAAGAGTCAGGCCCAAACTTTGGCACAGCCGGCCTGGCTCAGCTTCAAAGGACAATCGATAGGTTTACAATTACTACGTAGCCGAGCCTACTCTTCCTGGTGAGAGAGATAGTGCTGCCGCCAAAATAGGGCCGTGCTAGAAGCACACAAGATGGTGTTTAATCTTAAGGGCTTCCTTTTGAAGATAGTTTGTATGTGGCGGTTTCTTTTGCATAACTACTCTAATAACCTATATTTTATTAAATGAAAGGGCTAGGCATTCCAGAGTATCATCTGCTACAATTACTCCAAAGGGAAAATGGAAGCGCATGGCCTTTTACCTACCTATTTTTGGTAAAAGCACTAACTCAATGTGCCTTGTCAGAAGAATGCAGTATTCTCATGCTGGCGTACAAATGAAGTTGTCCTTGGGTTAAAGACCTGCCTTTGACAGACCGTCCGTACACCAGGTTCTGTCCTTTTGAAGCACCGTGCTCTATATTATCAGCCTGTCTTCGTGAGCTGTAATAGACAGTGCCAAGGCCCCCGTGGGGCTGAACTGCCAACACACAGCCCACCATCCCAGGGATCAGGCTTTGAGCTGGGGGTGGCCCGGCTGATGAAGGGTGGGATGCTGGTTTGTTTTGTTCATCTGTGAGTGGCAGGGGACCAAGAGCCACTGAGCCACGCTGCGCACACACAATGACATGATCGGTCTCAACGTCGGCAGCCTCTGCGGCATTTATCCTCTTAGCGCTGAACGAACCGCTGGGAGAAGCCTTAGAGCCAAAGCTGCCTTCCAACAGAGCAGCTGACCCGGGGGGGCAGGGGGGTGTGCAGTGACTTTGCAGGGTGATGTGGATTAGACGTAAGGTATCACCACCGCAGAGATGGTGTGATAGAGAACTGACCGTTGTCTTGCCCTCCCGCCTCCCCCTTCCAGGTCGTACAGAAGATGATGTGGTTGATGGACCACGTGTTCAAATACACCAACTTTGGTCTGGTGTCTCTGATCCACGGAGACTTCTTTATCAGACAGGTAAGAGACTCGACTCACCAACGCTCCAGTCTTTTCTTACCTTCAAAACAGCAGTGTTTTGATTATAAACTAAACTGACTGTTCAACATGGAATGGCAGCAGTCCATCTATTGACTAGACAGGGATGGTGTCATGTTCCACACACAGCTCGTATGAGTTGTTTCCCATGTGCTGGCTCCAGCTGCTCTGTGGAGTTGATTGTGGACAGTAGAGTCGTGTTGTGTAGTACAGTAGGCCTGGCCTGCTCCTGCTTTGAGGGGGAGGTGAAGGAGAACAGAGGAGCATGCTGTGTGACTTACTGACTGGACGCAAACAGACGGACACCCTGGCAGCCTGACAGACATGATGATGATAACCAGGACTTTGTGTCAGTCTGATCACGACTTGCATGCAAATCCCTGCTCATTAGAGCTAGCCAAATAGCACACCGCTACTTTGAAATGATAAGGCACATGTGACGCGCAGGCACAGCATCCGGCTTCCCTGGGCTGATGCATCTAAACTGGCTTTTAACCTGGCCTAACTGAAAATCAATCCCCCAGCCCTCCCTGTCCTTTTGAGTGCTCTCGCTGCTAATGCTCTTAATGTTGCGATACCAAAGGGATCCTGGCCACGCATTTCGTTTCAAGGCCGCCGGCGAGCAAGCTAGCAGGTTCCTAACACCCTGTGCCTTTTGCGCCCACAGGGTAAAACTCACCGGGACAAGCAGCTGATCTACCTGAAGGACCACCTGGAGCGCTACTACTACAGCCGCGACAGGAAGTGGATTGTGCTGTTCCCAGAGGGCGGCTTCCTGCGCAAACGGCGGGAAACCAGCCAAACTTTTGCCAAGAAGAACTCCCTGCCCCACCTCGACCACGTGACGCTGCCGCGCCTGGGGGCCACGCAGGTCATCCTCAAGTCCCTGGGGCCCCAGCAGGAAAACGGCTCCCTGGGGACGGAGACCAGCAACCAGTCAGGTAGATGAGATTGAATATATAGAGTACAAACACACACACACACACATCCATTAGCTAATTCTGTTGTTGAATGTTGAAAGGTCACCTTGCACTGCCCCCACCTACACCTTCGCTGAGCACTAAGCATATCATTCAGCCTCCTGTGATCAGAGGGTTTGACCTGTCCATCTACGCCACTTCTCCCTCTTCCCAGTCACCCTGTCCTTGGGTCAGCCTGTGTAATCCGCTCGCTGCTGTCTGGCTCAGATGGGCTGTTTACCCATAGCTGTTTACCCATCCTACTGGTGCATTCCTAGCGCCTCTCCCTATTCTGTGGAGGTCTAGTCAAATATTAGCAGGTTTTTTCTTTTATATACCTTACCATTCTAGTCAGAATGCTTTTATTAGAGCCCCTTCCAAGGAAGATCTCCACTGTAGCAAGGTTTTTCATCTAATGAGGTTTTGGATTGGCCAGCAGCCCAGGGTTTGAGCGTGCTTCAGAACCTGAAGCGTCAAATCATCAGTTCTTTGTCATACTGCCCTCTGAGTGTCCCGTTTTAACTTGGGGGCGTAAAGCAAGAGAGGGAAGAGGCAGCTCCATAGAAGCCAGTAAGGACATTGAGGATCCCCAAAACCCTGGCGACAATTTGCGATAGAGTAATTGTTCTGTCTGGAGCCCGGCCTCAAATACCGAGTAGGAGAATGTCACTGTCCATCATGTCTTGGTTTGATTGTGTCTTTTGTACGAAGGCTCCTCTCTCCTGTCGACAACCGACAACCAGGGACCCAATCAAAAACCCTCTCTGACTGGTCAGCTTGGACTGCCTGTACTGGCCCACACACACACACACACACACACACACACCTCGCTTGCACAAGCATGAGCCCAAAATCCATAAAAGAAAAGTCCTTCCTCTCTAGTCATTTGAACAGAGTGCGTGGAACATCACTATTGCAATGCATGGCTCAGGGATCTGTGCTCCTTTGTATTTGCAGACACAGCTCCAAATGATACAATAAACGCTCTCAGCACTACCTACCAGGTGGCCGGGAGCTGGCCGCTGTCTCACAGGGGGAGGCTGTCAATTGACGCCTCCTGCGGTTAAGCTTGTCTGGAATGAAAAAGGATCACAGTTTTTGATATGGCGTAATTCGACGACAATTGAAGTATATGTCTCGCTCGTTAAAGAAATTGCATGAGAGTGAACGTTTCCTGCTAATTCAGCAGGTAAGTAAATTTGATGAGGCTACCCCATAGTCTGAAGAGGGGTTTCAGTTTCAGCCGAGTTCTGAAGTCTGTAGTCTCTTTTTGTACCCTGGGAAACACACCAGCTTATTTGAAATCTGGCCATGGCTTTAAAAAGACATCCAACACAGCGCCATGTACTCCTCTCCTTCCTGTCTTGAAGGGGTGGGGGGCTGATCAAAGGCACAGCTCTCTCTTTCTCTCCCTCTCTGACCCTCACAATTGTTGTGGCAAGGTGCCTACAGCTCGCTGACTCAGAGACAACGGGCCACTCTGAGGCAATGGGAATTGATGTACGTGCTAGTGCCCCTGTTTATTGCCCAGTCAATGTCACCCGCGGTAAGCACAGACACTGATAGCAGCGAGAGAGATGCTTGTTAACGGCCCTCCCCCTCTCCCTGTCTGGTCTGAGGGCTACTGCTAAAGGCAGGTTAAGTCATTGTGGTGGAGTCTTTTTTTTATTTAGTGACGAGGTGAACAAAGTTCAGAACGTTGGGTGATTCATTCTGGGCGTTTTATTTTATGAGGTTGATGTTAGAAACTGCACCATTTCCCTCTAGTTTAGTTAGCTTTATCTGTGCTGATTCACCACTGCCCAACCCCAGGTGTTTTTATCGTTCAGGCCACCGGACCGGAAGTTGACCCCTGTAGCGACATGATCAGTCTAGTGGCCCGACTGAAACGATGCCAGCCCTTTGGTGCTGGGTTTCCTTCCGCCTGTAACTGTTTACAACAGCCGGGGCGACTCTGGTGTCACTTTGAGCGAGTCCGGCTGCTGTCGTTACAGTATTGTCTGTCAGTGTGTACGGGCAGGCGTCGTGAGAGCTTGGCTCGGGGCCCTGCTCTGTGGCTGGCTGGCTGGCTGGCTGGCTGGCCGGCCACTCACACCAGGCATGGCGGCTGCCTGTCTTCAGTGCCCAGGGAAGGATAACTTTCCCGTTGCTTTGGATAAAAGCGTCTGCTAAATGATAGTAATGCTTACACAGGGCTTCTGTGAGCCAGATGCATGGTCATCAAGAATTCTTGGCCTGTGCTGTGGAAGGCGTGTGTTCACCTGAGTCAGTCGCTACCTCCACCCTGAGCTACACATTCTGCTGAAGAGAAATAGAGAAAGTGTATATTTTCACTGACTGTTTAAATAGCAGTTGCAAGTGCTCTATTGATGACCAGTTTGAAGCTCCCAGTTCAGATTTTTTTTTCTTTTCTTTTTTTTTTTTCTTCGCTCCTTTATTTCGTTTCCTCCTCCTCCATCTGGTTTTATTATAATTCAATTTTTTATTTGCTTTTTAAAACACGACACTGAACTGACAGCTGAACAATAGCACAGTTTACTTGCACATGATCATACTACCCACAGACCACATTTGTATTTTGACATCATTACTTCCTTATTCCATGGATTAGAGGGCTGGGGTTGAGGTTGATCCTCTCTTAGTCACCTGGACCGTGCCTCTGCCGCTGTGGTCAAACAGCCCCAACAATCTGATACAGTTTTACTCCTGAGGTAGAGGAGCAGGGCCGCTGTGCAGTGCATGTGCAAGCCAGACACATCTTTGCCTTATTCTAAAACCCATTCTCTTCTTGTCCTGTCTGAACCATTTGAACATACGCAATCACATAAAGCCTGTCCTGTAACACGCACACACACCTCCCAGACTATCATCATCTGTCGCTAAGACCCCTTCTCCTATCTGTCATCCTTATTTTTATTTCTTCCCTGCTCTCCTCCCCTGGCTCCCCTTCTTGTCCGACCTCGGCCCATATCTCTGGCTTCCTTACTGCTGCGGACGTCCTAAAACTCACCACACTAACTCACATTCTCTCTCTGTGTGTGTGTGTGTGTGTCCTGTCATTTCCCCATCCCTCTGTAGGTAGTAAATGTAAAGGTCTGCAGTGGGTGGTGGACATGACCATAGCCTACCCCCAGGCCAGGCCCATGGACATCCAGACCTGGATCTTTGGCTACAGGCCTCCTACGGTGACGCACGTGCACTACAGGTAAGGCACACACACACACACGGGACTTCTAACAGAGGTTTGCTTTGAACACCCATTCAAACAGAGTCTGTCTCCTGCACAGGTTTTTTCTACCGCTTCCTGTCATCCTCATTACTCTTTAATAGGGGTTGCGTAATGGAGGAGTTGACGTACAGGCCCATAAGGAAATCACAGCTCATTTAGCCTTGACACATCAAGATTTACAGACGCCCATGTTTAAGCCATTGTTCATGTGACTCAGTACAGTGGCGTTTTTGTACAGGGAGAACTTTGAACCTGCTTTTACAGACACCCATTGATTTGGCCTTGGTGCAGGGATACGAGCTGTGATACAGTGGTGGCATGTGCCTTTGGGGAAGGTCCCCTACCCTAAGTAAAGACATAAAAATTTCAACCAGTGAGTCAATAAGGCACACCTGCAATTAGGGAGATAGCGTTGTTACAGGAGGAGCTCTGATACAAGAGTGTGGGCGTTGATCGACGACTGGCAGGCCAGGGTGAGGAGAGCCTCCACGAGCGCTGGCTGGGCTTCTTATTGTGCCCCCGACTGCTCACACTCGGTGTCTCTATCAAAGCTGGAGTCCCTTTGTGTGTCTGGCTTCTCCTGCTCTCTGCATCGGTGTGCTTTCTCTGTTCCTCAAGGCCGGCATCTTCACTCCGCGCCCGCTCGCACGCCCACACGTCAGGAGCCAAGTTCAGGCCGTTTGTCAGGCAGCATTGATCCCCCTCCGTGTCGCCCCAGCTGGCCACATGCTAACTTGGCGCGGCGCTGTAATATCAGACACCCGAGGTGGCGGTGGGGAGGTCGGGGTCGGGGGGGTCAACGGTGGGAGAATGTTGAGGCATGAGATCTCGTCGGGTACATAGCTCTGTGTGCTTCGTTGGTAGTTCATTGAAGACGTCCCCTAATAGAACAGGATACGATCCGCACAGACAGGATTTGAGCGGCGTGGTTGGTGTTCTATGACATAGCAGACGAGAGCTAGGTCGTCGGTCTGGCGCAGGGCCTCCCAGCCCGGCTCTGGAGGGAGACTGCCATGCGTCTCCGTTCATCTCCTGGTCTGGCACAGGGCTGACGTAACTGGGTGATCTGTGATCCCTGGCCGTCCAGTCCTCCACCGGGTCTCTGCTGCCTCAGATTAGGGCTAAAGACTCATTAGCCTGTAATTATAGAGGCAGGAGACTCACTGCTCCCACCCGACCTAGGGGACTCTCCGACCAGCCGTGGACTCCTGTCAGCCTCCCTCGCCAGCTCAGCAGAGCGGGAGCCCAGCAGCGGAGATAGCGAAGCACGTGAAACGTAGCTCTGTGTGCCCCAACGATTTGATGTCTCTCTCAAGCGCTCACACAAACACGCCTACGCCGATTCTTTGACTAGGCTTAACAAAGGCAGGGCCGCAGCGCCAGTACAGGTGCCGTGTCAACAAGGGGATTAACCTGCCTTGCTGATGAAGCGGAGACTGTGTGTGAGCATGCATGCGTGCGTTTGTCTAATCAGTTATGTGTGGTCTAGACTAGAGTACCGGCTAGAAAGCTGCGGGAATGTGTGGAAACTGAGCAAATTTGGAGCATTGTGAAAGTACCACTTGCATACGGTTGTAGTATTGAATGATGTTTATGTGTTCGTGTTTTCACAACTTCTTTGTGATTTGCGGGGGTGGGTGGGTGATCGTATCAAATCAGGTGATGTAACCTGATCTTGACGGCAGGTGAGGTAAGGTGATCCTTTAAGGCTAAGCTGGTCTCAGAGTGTAGTTGGGTATATTGCATGTTCCCTCCCTGGTTGGTGAACACAACTCCTGAGACAGCACCTAAAGCAAGGCACTTTGTAGAGGAGGGCTCCACAAATCCATGCATACGCAAGGCCCTGTTTCTCTAATCCCTCTACCTCTCATGTTGCCCTGTGCCGCGCTCACTCTCCCTTTCTCTCTGCATAATCTCAGTCTCCCAGATTGTGACATTATAAGCCCTGTCTGAATGGCAGATGTGAAAACTAGGTGAGTGTGCTGAGGCAGAGGGAGGGCAGGCCAGGGTTAGATGCGGCCGCTTGTGAAGTGGTCTGAATTCCTCCTCTAAAGATTTTCTCTGCCCGTTTTCTTTTTCTTCTTTTTTTCCTTCCTCCGGTGCGCTTTAGTTGTTCTGCTGCTGTGTGCGTTTCTGACAGCTGCCCTCACATTCTGAAAGGTGGCGTGATATATAGAGCCCAAGCATGCCTTGTCATCAGATTTGGGTGGGGGTTCTCAGATGTCTTGCGAACCTGCTTTCATAACACACACACACACACACACACACACACACACACACGAAAAGGGATAGTTGCATTCGTGTGCTTCAATAAAAGAACATGAATTAAAGGGAGAGGTGAGAATGTGTTTGATTCTCGACGGATGTCTTTCTGTGTCTGCGATGCTGTCTGCTGTCCGTCCCCACCTCGTGCTCCCGCTGCCTGCAGAGCCATGGCGACGGGTGTAATGAGGCCTGTCGGGATTAGGGATGGAGTCGAGGGGTTATGAGTGAGAAGTTGACCCTCTTTTAGAAAAACCCTGTCTCTCGAGAGAATCAGTCGCCATGGAGACGCAGCATGGGAGGGGACACACAAACGTACACTTGGCTTCCTGAAATCACAGAGGAGCGTTGAGTCACACGGGGCCGCTATCAGGAGGAGCATCTGACTCCCAAGCCTATTCAAAGGTGATGCGTGGCTCTGCTCGCACTGTAAATGATTGATGTGTTAAGCACATTGTGCTTGGTTACGTGTGTGTGTGCGCGTGTGTATCAAGCTTATGGTTTGTCTCTAGGAGGAGCAGGCTCCTTATCACAACCAGCAGTGTCTATGCAGTTCAGTTATGATCTTAACGATGGTCTGAGGTCATGCTGCTCGAAAGGTTTAGCCTTAGTCATAAGAACCCAGCTTCTCTGTGATAAAGAGTCCTGAAGCTGATAATAGTGTGTTGTTAACCTCCGTGGCACAGGGTGAGCGTAGCACTAAGGGAAGGCTTAGTGAGAAGCCCATTGGTGTGGACACAGCAGTGGTCAGACTTGCTATGTAGTTCAAAGGAACACGTTTACCACTTGGTGTTCTGGTCAAATGCTCATGTGTACTGAAAGAACAGACCTTTTCAGTTTCCACATGAAGGAAGAGATTCTGTAAAGAAATTAACTTGACTCAAGAAAAAGTGATACATAAAATGGTGACATGAAACGCTAGATAAGAACATTAGGTTAGCATATGTCACAAAACAATCAAATGATGTTGATGAATAAATCTGCTTAAGTTTTTGAGATGTTTAGCAGTGAACTTGCTAGTCTCCACGTGTAGCGGTTGTCCCTCCGTCTGCTTCTGTTCTTATCTGGGGTGCTGCACCAAACCCTTTCCTGGAACACTCCCAGCGCCGAGCCAGAGAGGAAGCAGCCCTCGCAGACTAAATGGAGCAATTAACGAGTGGACTCTCAGCGTCTCTCTCAGTGCTGATAAAGGCTGCTTGTGTGTTTTGTAAACAAGACCTCCATGCCAACGGCCCTCTAATGAAGAGGTCTCTTCCAGGCCATCATAAGCTGCGTATCGTGCCCAAAGTAAATCGCCTGGATGTGGTGTCTCTGTCATGAGCCTGGGTGCCGTAGTTCTACATAAGAAGAGATCAGTAGGCCCGCGTTGTAGTGTCCTCTCACCGGCCAAAGCTGTTACTTTTCCGTCCTTTTTGACCTGTGACTGGCTCTGAGTCTTTCTAAATCGACCCGACTTTCTGTCTCTTCCTCTTTTGACTGTAAGCGTTTCACCAAGAGAATCCTTTTTTTTCTGCCACCACAACGGCCGATTGAGCCACATTTGGGTTAAGTTACTGTTGCGGTTAGTTGTGTAACTTGGACTGTGTGTAGGCTCTACTGTTTCTCCCACGTCGTCATCGAGGGCCTGCGTATTGTTAGCTTCCTTGTGCGCCCTCTCTCTGACTGACTGACAGAGCACAATGAGGAAGCCGACGCTGTGGCCCGTCGCCATGACAATGGAGGAGCCTAGGAGGCTTGGAGAGCCGTCGTTAGAGGCTGGGCTCGTGTGTGTGTGTGTGTGTGATTGCAAAGTACACCATGCCCTTCACCAGCGTTTACTTTGCTGACTGACAATGACCATCGTGGAGTGGAGAGGGGTGGGGAAGTGAGGTCTGGGCTAGAACATGCTGGGTGGGAAAAGTGTTGAGAGGGTTGTCTGACAAACGAGTGGACAGCGCAATTTTTTATTGATTACACAGAATGGAGAAGCTGAGCTAGACAGGTCTAGACAAAATGGCGTGACGACACCGCTGTTAGGGTTTTGAGTGTCACCCGGTGTTTTTGCGTGGTGTTGCACCGCGGGCCACGTTTTGCAGCGCTCCGCGAATCGACGCACTGAAAAAGCTGATGATGGGAGGTTATCGACGCGAGAAGGAGGACCTGTCCCCAGCTGTCACTCTGCACGGCAAGGGTGTCGGGTTAACGGGTGGACCGTCGCCAAGTGGGTTAGGGTGGAAGAAGGCAAGGCACGCATCAGTTGGCCTCAGTACCGTGACCCCACTCCCACAGCACACTGTGCCACCCGGCTCCTCAGCGCGGCCCAACACCGTTACACACCACCGACCCGCTCAGCACAACGAGATACAGTAACACGGCCAGACCATGTTTTGAGCGCCGTCCACAAAAGCAATTACAGTGTAGCACTAGAGTTAGACAACCCCGGGGGGGGGGGGACAATGACACGGCCACTTCCACCGCGGCGCACCACAAACACAACCGCCTAACAACCGTATCAGTGACGACACCCGTCTGAGTGCTACAGCCGTGTCGTTTGGATTCAAAGGCTGTCGCCATAATCCCCTGACTGCATGGAATGTCACACAACTTTTCTGTGGGGTAAAAAAATAAAAACACATTTGTAGTCCTGACTTAATATTATTCAAAATCGCAAGATCGGTGACATTATGGTGATTGTTGAAATACTGGTTTGAACCGCAAGCTAGAACATGTTATTACTGTTGTGGTAGGACTCTTTTTTGTTTTTCTTTTTTTTTAATAGAGCTCCAGTTATACTTTGCAGCATGTTGTCTGCAAAAAGCCCTGCCACGGCAGTGGATTTCCTGTCTCCGATCAGGTGTGTTTCCTCCAACCTCAGCCGGTCAGATGGTGTGGCCAACAAATAGATCCTGATTCCTGCATGAATATTGAAGCCGCCACCTGCTAACTGGGGCCTAAACGGCGAAGCTGCCTAATAAGTGGTGTGAGCCAGCCAGCGCTATCGTTTTACACCCAGAGCCGAGGGCTCCGCTGCAGCAGCAGGTGTGGGTTCTTAGCCGGGTTGACCTTACAGCTTCTGCCGCTCTCAGGCTGCCGCTGCTGCTGCGAGCGACTAAGGCCGTCGTTATTAAAGGGCCCTGCAGCATTTGGTCCAAGTAGTAGTGTCTCTGCGCTTAGCTGTGATTGTGCTGGCCTCGGCGGTGTCTTCTTGATGCATGCTGGCTCGGTTGAACAGCCGCGATGTCTCCTGGTAGGGCTTAGACAGCGGGAACAGGAGACGACTGGTTTTAGGTTAGTTGAGGTTATTCCAGGTACGGATAGTGTAGCTGTGGTTTTGAGTCATCTGTTGAACTGGTGTTGAGACATGCCCAAAGCAGCTAACTGCAGAGAGGGAGGACAGAGAGGTATTTGTGCGTGGGGTGTCTGAGGTCATGTTGACTTTATCTCTGATCTTGGGTGCGTTTGGGAACAGTGGACTGAATGCTAGTTCCGCTTTTCTTATCAGAGTCCATGTTTTCAGCATGATGTCGGTCAGGTTTATTAGTTTCCTGGCTGCAAGTCGTGGGCTCAGCCATTTGATTTTCTCCCAGTCAGATGATTCATGTAAGAGAACTCCTGGTTTGGTCCCGAACAGAGTTTTTTGTGCACAGCTAGAGGTCCCCTGGCCAGAAGAGTCTACTGGTCTGGGTCTGTGACTCACTTTTCCCGCACCACACCCCTATCTGTCCAAGAGGATCAGCAATTCACATTCCACATTCTCAAGTCACCACCCCAGTTTTTGCGCCTGGATCTGAGCCCAACACACGCCGGCAGCTCACAACCTGTTCTCAGTACTACTGGAAGGACGGCATGTTTTTCTACCGTGGTCGCGTCAAAGCGGATATGGGAGTTTTTCTTTAGAAACAATGATTACTTGAGGTGGACTTTTCCCATGACGTTCCTTTTGCCCTACTTGTTTGTCTCTGTGGGTTCTGTGCTGTGTTGTGCTGTGCGAGTGTGAGGGCATGGGGAATGCATCTCCCAGGGAAGAGACTGTAACCTCGACGCTGTCTGAAGGTGATCCTATGTTGGCTGCTAGAGTAGCACACCAATGACACCTGCTGGCCAAGATGAATACAGCACGTTGAATCCCCCCCACCCCTTGGCTATTTCGCAATGTCAAAAATGCTTGCATCAGTCAAATCCAAGGACATTTACATGTTAGGCCAACAAAGAATATTTCCATTGACCAATGTTTAAATTGGATTTTAATTGTGATATACCTCTTTATGTATCCCTGTCTTTCCCTAAAAATCTGCCGTGGGCCATACACACCATCTGCTGTCTATTTGAGTGTCCATTCAGCAGCCTGTGTTTTCCCAAGCCACGCAGTCAGGGGTAGGCTTCCCACGGACAGGACTCCCCTCAGCACTACTGTCTCCCCTGTCACACTGATGAGGCTGCCAGCTAATGAAGCCCTGAAAGAGCTGAGGCTAGAATACACACACACACACACACACACACACACACACACACACACACACACACACACACACACACAGAGTAATGATAGACTCAGGGAACAAGGCTGACAGCCTTAGTTTGGACTGCTGCTGCAGAGACAGATCAATGCAATCACTTCAATAATGCCTTCCCCTCTCTCTCTCCCCCTCTCTTCCTCTTTCCGTTGGTTGCAGGGTGTACCCCATAAAGGAGGTCCCCATGGAGACCAAGCCGCTGACAGACTGGCTGTATCAGAGGTTTGTGGAGAAGGAGGATCTGCTGGCCCACTTCTACCAGACAGGTCTGTGTTGAGCCGAGCCGAGACCACTGTTTTGTGTATATCCTGTTCCGTTGAGCGCTGACGTTGTCACAGTTTTAGCTTTGTCTGTGTAGATGAAACAGGCGGGCTGACTGTTCTCATATGTGTCTCCGTGTGTTTACCCTGTCAGGAGCCTTTCCGCCACCTAAAGGCCAGAAGGAGGCGGTGTCCCGGCCGATGACCCTCGACCCCGTGTGGCTCTGCATCATCCAGTTCCTCGCCTTTGCCTCTGGCTACATGTGGTACAGCGTCCTCCAGTACTTCTACTGCTGTCTGTTCTGAGTGCACTGAGGAGGGGGTCCGAGCGGACCTCCGGGCCCTGCTCCGGGATCAATTGGTGGTGCCCTAGCACCACAACCTACCCCTTCACTATGGATGAATGTACATTTACAAAGCAGAGGAACTGAAAACAAACTGGGGGAAAAAAACAAAAAAAATGTGGAGGCGTACCCCCCACCCAGCCCCTTCCCCTACCCTGATAAGTTTGTACCCTACACACACACACACACCCACACACCTAGACACCCATACATAGGAACCTGATCATGTTTACACATACTAATATGCACACACTCCTACATTTCTAACACTACACACTTGCTACGATGTGGTATGTACGGTAATTGCGCACACCCAAACTCGTCCCACACATTTTGATGTTTACACGTCTTCATAAACTTAGCGAGACATACACTTATACACACCACACACGTTTTTAAATCTCAAATCATGAATGAGGCTCAGGACTCCCCCAGAGGCTGTTCTGGACTGGACTCTCCCTGGGCTTTGGCAGTAGTAGTTTTACTGATTGACTGTCTGTGTGCGTGTGTGCGTGTGTGTGCGTGTGCGTGTGCGTGTGTGTGTGTGCGTGCGTGTGCGTGCGTGCGCGCGCGCGCGCGCGTGTGTGTGCACGCCTGCGTGCAATGAGTGTAAGCATTGTGTCTGCCCTCGTTCTCTCTGATGAAAGCTGGCCACGCCTGCTGGACCTGTCCCTAGGCCTACTGTCATGGCAGCGGGGCCCGTTGTGCAGAGGGAGGAGCCCTATTGTACGTAAACCATGAGACTCCACAGACAAGCCCACCTCTGGCCTTCATTGCACTAAGGATCCATACTGTCCTTCCCATCCCCACCCCAGGAAATATTCCTGAACGGTAGCTGTTGATGTTTTTCATTGTTTTTAAGGTTTTATTCCTGTTTTTGTTTTGTCTCTGTTTGTTTTCCCCCTTGCCCTGTAACGCCGATAGCGGCCATTGCGTTTGTTGTTGTCAATGTCGTTTCTGTGGTCGTCCGTGTTGTGGTGGAGCCCATTTTGGTGTCTGTCTTGGACAGTGTTCTGAGCTGACAGAAGGGGAATCTTGTTTACACTGGTGGCCTGCTTGGCCCTAAAGGGACGCTGGCTATGATGTCAGACTCTAGAAAGGACTGTTTTTGTGTCAGATATTTCATGGGGTTGGTGGTGGGAGGAGATTGGGTGGGCGCAAGGAGTGGAGGGTGGAGGTGCAGGGTAGAGAGGTGCCCAGACGCTGATGACGGAACACTGATGGCAACAAAGGGCAAACCCCCAATTCAAACCCCCAATTTGGAGTCACACATACCCACATCCCTCTTTCATCACCACCTGCCCCTCCCATGCATAACCCCACCCAGGCAAACATGCAAGCGTCCACCTGCAGCACACAGACACGGAGATATGGTGCAGCTACAGAGTGGATTTCTGTCCATACGATCATCTCAGCCAGCCAGACTGAAAAGGCAGAGACGTGGATTTCCCCAATGGACTACATAGTTTTACAAATATTTAAGCCATAAGCTTAGTGTCATAGGGGTGGAAAACGTTAAAGAGACTTTTTTTTTTGTAATTGGAGCTACCCTAATGCTCGGCATTCTAAGATTTAAGATTTTGGCTTACAGAACCGTAGGTGTCATTACTGTAAATGTACAGCATAACCTGCCTAAGTGAGTGTGTGTTGTTTTTCCCTTCTATTTTTTGGATTTATATAATTATGATGCTGTGTTGCTCTGTGATACCAGGGCATCGCTGTCAGTGCTCAGATTTTATTTTTATTTTAAATTACTTGAACGGTTGTCCTTTTTTTTTGTCACGGTATGTTTAATCTTGTACATAACAAAGCTGAGGAAGAATTTGTGGTTGTGAATGACTGCAACGTTATCTCTCTTGGTCTGTACTATTTCTGATTTATTTTAGTTTGAAATATCATGAATGTTTAAAAGAGAAAAAAAAAAAGAAATGCAAGGTTTTAACCTGTCACTTTTCAGTGTTACCCCTTTCCTTTTGTTTGACCCCTGACCTTGATGTTATTGTGTGCTTCATGGAAAGGTAGCGTGACCAGGCCCTTTGCTCCGGCACTGTCCCATTGGTCAGTGATAGAAGGGCTCAGTTTCATACTAACCTCCCAACGCACCAGCTCTTTGGCACATCTACTGCTGTGATATGGAGAGGCTGGAGCGATGTTGTCGACCATGACCTCATGTCATTGGGGCCGACCATGATTACCACTTCTAAGGGATTGTGTTGAAACTGACCCATGGAGAAAAGAGTAGTTCTACATTATGAAGGGAAATTTGGACATGGCCCAGCAATGATGCAGCAATTCTCCCCCCAATGATCATGTTATGGTTTTAAGGTTAATCATGTGTGGTATGGTTTGCCTACTTGTAAATAGGTAACCATAGGCACGCAGCAATGAATTATGGTGTTGGAAGAATGTGCATAGGATGCTAATAGTAGTGACTCTAATATCTGTTGCTGTACAGAAGCTGTGTATGAAATGCAAAGAGGGCTATCTGGCTAGGAGTTCATAACCACATTTTAAGAAGGCAAATAAGGATTTAATCTTGTGGCCATTTGAGATTGCCCTTTAACATGAGTGTGACTGAAAATGAAGCATCGTCTCTTTTTGTCTGTCTCTCCAAAGACAGGGAAAAGATTATTTTCCTAGTTATCGTTTTAGGAAATAAAGGCACTAGGAATTTAAACAAATTATACTAGAACTGTCTGTAATTTTCCATTTTGTATTCCTCCCTTCCTAGCTACACAGCCATTTTACAACACAAAAGAAGTTGTGTTGGAATAAAACTGATGGTCATAAAGATCCTGAAAGCTTGTCTGGTCTTATTCCCTCTGACTCAAGTATTTAAAGGTTTGCCCAATACAATTTAAGGGTTTTATTTTAAAATAAGATGTAGGCATTTTGGTGAACCTGATAGTGACACTTTAATAACATGACTGAAATTAAATATTTTTTTACACAATATTAAACATATTTCTGATCTTTCGTCTTTCGTCACAAAATAAAGATGACAGGATTTTGTTTCGGTTTTGAGAATAAAATCTAGAAAATAAACTAACATTGAAAGTGACTAAGATGTGTACTATCCTTTACTTACTAAGATCATAATCCAATCACATTGTAAGTTATTTTTGATAGGTCTATTTCAGCTGGATTCATTGTTGTATTAAGTTTCTAATTTTATGTTGACTCAACCATTGAATGCAAAGTGGTCTCCAGGTAACAGAACCCTCTTGTTTGCTTTTTTGGTCTGTTGTAGTTGTCTAACAGTGATGTGCTTCATGGATTACGGAGAAACCCTGGTTTGCATTGCAACAGCTTTCAACAGGGAAACTGGGTCGGGCGTTTATGCCTCCTCAGCACAAGAGTGTCTCTTAGAGCAGGAATGTCCTTACCCCTGTTGTCTCACTGTTAGAAACAAAACTGCATTGGCCTGATTGCAATGTTTCTGTTTATTGTCAGGTACAAATAGATTGCAGTGGGAACATGTTGAGAGAACAGAACCTTGGTAATACTTGCAAGATGCTTGACTGACAGTTATAGAAAATGTTATGTTGACCTAAAAAGTGAGCAGCTGGAGAGATGGGGGAGGGGATGGATCTAAAGGGGAGACAAATGCCTCAGGAAGCCAATGGGGAGTAAGAATTGAGAAAACCAGGAAGTGAAGTAGAAAATGGGTGTGTGCAAATGTGTATAGATTGTACATTTCCTTGCTGTACATAATCTGTAAATCAGGAATGAATCTTAATAGTAACAAGCCAGGTGAAAAAGAAAGTAACTTAAACAGCAGGGAACAATATTGTCATGCAAGGAGTGTGATCTGAACATGTGTAGGTCTGGACCCTAGAGTGTACACTATTCTCCAGGTCCACCAGAACAGCTCCTAAAGGGCCTGCAGCTCACTGTTTATCAGGCACCAGCCCACAGGGACCCTCTCTTCACGCTTGGCTGCTTGTCCGTTGATGAATGTTGTGGTGGGGCTGGCTGCTCCCCTTGAGTCAGCAAACACAAAAACTTCCAGCTGTGGTGGGGAAGGCCAGGGTGACCTGCGAGGGGGACAGAAATAGCTGAGATGCCTGCAGCCAGGCAGATGAATGTCACCGCAGCAGCCACAGGCGTCATCAACTCCCTGTTTCAGGGGGGAGAAAGTCCGCTGTGACGCTGGTGACCAAAGCCCTCTGAGGGTCATTAGGTACACACACACACACGTAGATTAACACCCACCAACAACATCATCGCAGCAGGCTTCCCGTCTCTTTAAGAATTGGCACCTCTGTGCAGATAAGGGCTATTTAGCTGTATTGTCCTTACTGTCAACCTCCCCATCGACTGTTAGTCTTTGGAGTGACAGCATATGTCAGAGTGCCCTACAGCCCCACAACAGTCCCAGTTGTCCAAGTCCCGAATATCACCCCACCAATCGTAGCTCATGATTGGAGAGTAGTGTCACTGCTCTAGTCACCATCTATAGCAAACAATGACCTTTGCCGTGTCAGACTGATAGTATGGCCTTTTTCTCATTCTCTCTCTTGGCAGAGTGGGATGTGGTATGTTATGACAAGTGTTGGTGGGTGGTGGTGGCAGGAAATAGAGAAAAGCGACAGAAGTGTAATTCGAACGCACCTGTCATTGTGGAAATGCAGAGGGGATGTTTTAAACGTGTCCCCAAGTATGGTTGGATACTATGTTTGTTATCTCAATTACCATTAATCCCTCGTGCTTAACAGGTGACCATGAAAACAGCCTTGAGGACAATTACCTTTTTGGACCAGCTGGTTTTAGCACCAATGTCTACTTACAATTATGCTACCTATAGGAGAATATATTTATACATATATATATATATATATGTATTTATAAAACTACACAGATAGATCCAATTACAACCTCAATGCCCCACACACACACTCATCCAGCCATTCATTTCATTTGAAGTTACACAGCCATATTAATAAGACTGAGGCATTCATTGCGCTTACAATGCCACAGGCAATGGATTAAGTAATCAATTTCCAGTGTAGGGGCGTATTGCGCTCTCTCTCTTCCTGTTTCTCTTTCTGTCTCTGTTTGATGCTGACACAATAACACTTGATCCCACGAAATGTGGGGTCGTCTATGTGAGCTCAACAGTATTTAACACCCTATTTTCCAGTCATCGATTTCTAAGGCAGTCGTTAGCAAAACAAACAAACGTAGTTTTAAATTATATGAATAGCGGGGATTCTTGTTACTAAGTGTTTCCTGAAATTATAATATTACTATATTACATTATTTTAAGTTATTTTGAATATTTGAAGATTGTGTAACTTAGAACGTTTTGCTGCCAGCTGGGCGAACCAATCATACTCTGTGGAATTTGACAGCACATTACAGACAGCACCTTACCGCCACCTTGTGGAACTATATAACACCAACCATAAAGATCCCGCGCTGCTATCGCGGGTTTCTGGTGCTTAGCAACTGGCGGCTTGTGTCTTTGTAATGACCAATCAGTAATCATTGTATCAAGCGTGAAGGCCAATCACGGACAAGGACTGAGGCACCAATTCAAAACAAGCCGTCGTCTCTTCCTGTTTTTCTGATATACAGTACCAACACGTTTGTTTGAGTGACAATCAAGAAAGTTTGTGTTTTAAATTCAAATTAGCTGGCATCAAATAATTTATCTTAAAGCAGCTGCGTTTGACATGGTTAGGTGACTAGTTTACCATAAACTTTTAGTCGTAGCTAAACGCGTTTTCCTTCAATCGCAAGCCAAGGGACGTCTGCTAATAACGCGTTGACTTTGGTTAACGTTTGAAAACACAACGGTCGCTAGTTTGACTCTGTAGTTAGCTAGCTAACAATTCAACGACGTAGTAAATTTGACCCGAATCAAAACTATTCTTATCAAGTTGACACTGATTTAACGTCGCTACCTGGCATCATGCCATCACGTGTCGAAGAGTATGAGGTGTTATACACAATTGGATCAGGTTCTTATGGCAAATGTCAGAAAATACAGAGGAAATCGGACGGGAAAGTATGTGCTCAAGATAAGTCCTAGATTGTTTGTAACGTTACCTAGTAGTTGGTTAGCTAGGCATCAAAATTCAATGTTTTAATAAGTTCACTCATAATTACAGGTAGCTAGCAAACGTTTATTTGCATGCTTAAATACACAAACGTAGCCTATACTTGCACAATTTAACAATTTTTTTGTCATACCAGATTCTGGTTTGGAAAGAATTGGACTATGGAACAATGGCTGAAAGCGAAAAGCAGATGTTGGTCTCTGAGGTCAACCTCCTGCGGGAGCTCAAGCATCCAAATATCGTGAGGTACCACGACCGCATCATAGACCGAACCAATGCCAGACTCTACATAGTGATGGAGTATTGTGAAGGTGGAGACCTCGCTAGCCTCATAACCAGATGTATTAAAGATAGGTGTGTATAATAGTTCCGACTTTCAAGTATTCTGGTGATCACAGTACATAGTACTTAAAGGGATGCTGAACCAAACTAGTGTAGCAGATCACTCTGTGTGTCTGTGACCTGGCAGGCGCTATCTGGAGGAAGAGTTCATCATGCGAGTCATGGCACAGCTCACTTTAGCGGTAAAGGAGTGCCACAGGAGGAGCGATGGGGGTTCCACTGTGCTTCACAGAGACCTGAAACCCGCCAACATATTTCTTGACATCAAGCAAAACGTCAAGCTTGGAGATTTTGGTCTAGCAAGGATACTTAACCATGACACAAGCTTTGCCAAAACCTTTGTTGGGACACCTTACTATATGTCTCCAGTGAGTCCACCCTCATAATTTCTAAGTTTAAAGAAAAAAAATTGCTAAATAATTATTCCTATGAGTCATAACTTTCTCTCTCATATTTCCAGGAACAAATAAATCGAATGTCCTACAATGAAAAATCTGATATTTGGTCTCTCGGGTGTTTGCTGTACGAACTCTGTGCATTATCGTAAGTTTGAAAAGAAAATATTGTGACTCTTTGTAAGTTAGCATCTAAATTTGTGAATTTTCTGACAAATGCATCCTTTTTCATTTTCAGGCCTCCATTTACAGCTTGCAACCAAAAAGAGCTTGCAGAGAAAATCAGAGAAGGGAAGTTTAGGAGAATTCCTTACCGCTACTCAGAAGAACTGAACACACTCCTAACAAGAATGCTCCATTTAAAGGTTTGCTATGCTCAAGTCTCCAAGCTCGACTGCATTACAAAATATGGAGGTACCCTGTCTTTGTAAACTTGCAATGGGTTGACAAAGTTATATTATTTTGACAAAGCCCTTAAAACCTTAAAGGGATAGTTAAACTTTTTGGGAAATAAGATATGTTCCTCTTACCCCTGGTGAGATCAACACTATGATTGTGTGTCCCATAATTAGTTATTTAACAAGTAGGTAGGTAAATGTTGACTTACTTAGCAGAATGGAATGTAAGCCGGTAGTAACGGATAGCATGGCTCCGTCAAGAGGGAACAGACCAAGGCTACCTACATGACACCAGGTAAAACTGGTTCCGCCTCGCAACAATAGGGCCAATTGCGTATCTGTTTCAATAATAATGACAACGTCTCTACATGTGTGAAATACAACATGTAAATTCTACAGCTTTGGAGTTTTTGTAAGGTGTATTTTGCCACTTTTGACGGAGCCTGGTAGCAGTTATTACTGGCTTACATTTAATTGTGCTAAGGAGGGCCACAGTTATCTGTCTACTTACCTAAATAACTTATTATTGGACGTACAATCATAACATTGATGTTGATCATCTCGTCTGACTAGGGGAGCTATGTAGGAACATATCTTATTTCCCAAAAAGTTGAACTATCCCTTTAATCATACCGCAAATAACTTGTTTGGTTAATACAACTCCTTGGCTGTGCTGCCAGGACTACCTGAGACCCTCAGTGGAGTCTATTCTCCAAAGCAGCTTGCTGGCAGAGGTGGTTGCTGAGGAGCAGAGAAAAGCACAGGCCCGAAACAGGAGGAGGTCAAATGATCTGGAGCGTCCTAAACAGAAGCCTTCTGAACCTAGTACAGAGTTACAATTAAAAGAACAGGTGCTACGTGACAGAGAGAAGGCACTGAAGGAGCGTGAGGAAAGACTAGAGCGTACGTTTCCCTTGCCTTAAGTCCATAGTACCAAATATAATATTATTATTATTATTATTATTATTATTATAGTATTTTTCAACACTTGTACTGACGGGCTGTTTCTGGTCTTCACCTTACAGAGCGAGAACAGGAGCTTTGTATCCGTGAAAGGCTGTCAAATGAGAGGCTTGCAAGGTAAACATGAAAAGTCAGGATTGGAAATTCGGCAAGCAGCCTCATTCTTAATTTGCTATGTTAATTTTTTAAAGTTATTTCTTATAAGACTGTCATCAAACTTTTTAGATGTAATCCATTTTGACTCAATGTTATTTTATTTTAATTTTTTTTCAGAGCTGAGAATATACTCAAAAACTACAACTTTTTGAAGCAGCAGAAGGGCCTGACTCGGCTTCACGCCATTGAACTAGGTATTGCAGTAAAGCGAAGGCCTCTGGACGCCCTCAACTTAGACAAATACTGATCATGCGTTATTATGTAAATGCTGATCGCACCGATTGTTTTAAATTGATTGTATTTATATCTTTTAACATTGTAAATAAACATTCAAATTTTTTACGTCAACACAACCTGAAATTAAAATGTAATGGGAACCAGCCAAACTTTAGCCAAGATTATAGCTGGGACTTTATATGTAAGTGGCTGGTTAGAAGTACAAGGGGACACATTATATTCCTTTTGGTATTTGATAACCCAGAGTTGTTGGTTGGCTCCTTCTTTGTGAAAAAAATTGTCATAACTAAACCAATCATTGAGTTATGTATATGCACATAATAGAGCCAAAAGTTGAAGTTAATCTTTACACTCATGTTTGTAATGTCTGATCCCATAGATGTAGGGGAAGAGAATCTCTCCCCTAGCAAGAGGAAAGTCCATTTTGCTGGGGACAGCAAAGAGAACCAAAAACCTGATCAACAACAGACCCTAAAGAAGAGGCTTCAAGCAGCCAACCTGCGTGCTCATGCCCTGAGTGAGGTGGAGAGGAACTACCAGTTAAAGAGCCGGCAAATGTTGGGCATGCGCTAACTCAATGTATTATTTCTTTGGAATTATTTTCTTGTGAAACAAATAAGCATATTTGTGATGAGAACTAGCAGCCCTGTCTTTGATGGGAAATGTTGAGTGTAATTTATTTGTTGAATGTGGTCTTGACGCAATAACACACTGGAAGCCAATTGTCTGTTTCGTTTTTGATGTTCTATTTTATATGTTCCGTAAACCAAATAACACTGGCGTTAAGTTTTCTTTTTGATTAAAATAAATATCTGTCATTTGGTAGGGTAAGGGTGTTTCTACAAACATTAAGGCAGCTAAAATGTTTGGTGCTTTAAAAATACTGAGTGGCCCGTTACTTTTTGAAATTGACATGAACGTAATGAGAATTGTTAAGATGTAGTTGGTATGATCACCCACAAGGGGTCATCTAAGAAAATTAATGAAAAGGGCGCGTGCAGAAGCCTTGTACGGTTACTTTCCAATTACTAAAAAAGTCAAAATACTGTTGGTGGTCATGACAATGAAGACCTAGTTTAACATCGGTACCAAATTGGACACCGTAGGACACAAGCAAAGTCCTGGATGACAAATCGGTTAGAATTATCCGTAAGAGGTAACCAGTGAATCTTGGGTCTAATAAAATGTTGGTCAACCTGGCCCTGGGTTGCCTAACCAAGAACATACTTGATTTATGGGGACAGCAAAAGGAATTAATATAGGCCTATGACTTAAGTCGTCTATTTTAATAGATAGCTTTGATACTACGTTGTTTAGTACAACATGATGTAGACCTACATGCAATTTAAATCGGAATTATTTAACTGCTAGTAGTACGAAAACATGTTAAGACAAGTATTTCATAATAACGGTAAGTCGAATGTAGAAAAAAAGTGAACAACGAAAAATTAACATAATGTAAAGACTAATCGTCACATAGCAACGCCGTTGTTAGGTTGTTGGTTCGCTCCTCCTTTGTCAAAAAACATTTACCAATCAATTTCGAACTTAACACTAAACGGCCAATAGTAAAACATTAGGGCGTGTCCCAATGTCGCGTTGTTCCGTGTGGAAACTTTGCCGGCTCGGGTGCAAAGTTTCAGCCGTCTGCAAACCGAAATCTAGGGTAACCTTCTGGAATATACGTCCCTCTTCCTATTTGACGGGAATCACGGACTGCTTTGTTACTATTTCGGATCATTATGATTACTAGGTAGATTATTGTGATTCGCTGGTAGTGTTAAGTACATTAGTGAACATAGCATTGTAACATCATTCAGAGATCGCTTGCCTTACTTGACTCGCATTGTCTAGCTAGCTAGCGAGCTAACGTTAGCTGAGTGCCAGTGTAAAATTAACGTTAGCTAGACAAGGTACTAACTGTTTTTTAAGGTTAAGGTAATTGTGGTTAAGTGATCGTCGAAGGAAAATGATTTGTGAGCCTAATCGCGTGCGGCTGCTATGCATGCTTTCATTGACTTTTGGGTTTTTCATTGTCGAGGTAGTTGTAAGTCGGATAACGGCATCTTTAGCGATGTTATCGGATTCATTTCACATGCTGTCCGATGTTATAGCGTTATTAGTGGCTTTAGTGGCAGTGCGTTTTGCTGAGAAAACTCAAGCTACGAATAAAAATACCTTTGGATGGATCCGTGCGGAGGTGATGGGGGCTCTGGTTAATGCTGTATTCCTTACCGCTCTCTGCTTTACTATCATCCTGGAGGCAATCGAGCGATTTACTGAGCCACATGAAATAGAGAGCCCCGAGATTGTCATCGGTGTTGGGGCTGCGGGTCTTCTGGTCAACCTACTCGGGCTTTGCTTGTTCCACGGACACGCAGGCGGTGGACACGGTCACTCCCACGGCGGGGGACATTCTCATGGAAATAAAAAAAATAAGCGGGGTAAAATATGCAAGTCCGAAAGACCGTCAGGAAATGGATCCTCAGGGGAGGAAACGAACTTGGTGGCAAATCACAGTAGCCCCAATGGTGTTGAAAGACGGAGACATGGTAAGCAAAAGACCATTGCCCTGAGTTGTTTGAATCTAGATTGGCTGTATCCAGTAGTGTTAAAAACATTGTAATGTTATCGTCTTGACAAGCCCTTTAAGTCATGTGTAGGAACCCAGCTACGTTGTGTGTGCCATTTAATTTAATCCTAAAAAAATATCTCACATTCTACAAGCCCCGCTGAAGTTATGACCACGTGATACATGTCCGACAAATAAGAGTTGTTGCATCCATTATAACTTGATGCATTTGCGGTAAG
The DNA here is from genome assembly GCA_036023535.2 of Galaxias brevipinnis. Lineage (NCBI taxonomy): Eukaryota > Metazoa > Chordata > Actinopteri > Galaxiiformes > Galaxiidae > Galaxias > Galaxias brevipinnis. The sequence continues at coordinate 34,919 of JAVQIZ010027730.1, forward strand.
GTAAAGATACCAACTGGTTTCATTCAGCTACAAAGGAGTAAAATGCGAATCATGGTCTTTAAATTACATTCCTGTACAGGGATTTGTCCTCACAATCAACTTGGCTTATGTGCATTTTTAATGAATTCATACAGTGTTGCGTTAGTTTCTGTATTCCCCCTTTCTATTCAACATCAAGCAGGCAAAGGTATGCCATGCATGTGTCCTTTGGCAAGCCAATCTATCTGCTGGCCCATGCTTTTCAGGAATATACACCTCCTGTGTCTGCAGGCAAGTCTTTACATTCCAGTACTTTACATGTCTTATTAAAGATCATCCAGTTAGATGGCTAACAGGCCACGGATTTTATATATGTGACACATTTGTTCAATTAACATACACATCGCTCCTCGTTGAAACTAAAGGCTCACTTACTATAGTCTAGCAATCTTTGTTAGACACGGGTTTGTTTGCTTTGGTTGTTTGTTTTCCCCTGTCATGTGAGATGAGGTGCTACTTTGTGCGATGTACGGGCTAGTGTCTTTTTCTGCAGAAAAACATGCTTGGAGCGGTATCTTGACTCTAGGTGTTTACTTGGCTCCACGTGAGCTTGCTCCCATCAGAGAAGAGGCCGTGTAACCCCCACTCTGTTAGACCTTGCCAGTTTCAATAAACGGGGGCTATTACCCCTTCCTCCATGCACTGATGGTGGCTGCCACAGGCCAATGCATCAGCACAAGCCAGAGGATGACAGGCCCGGCCTCACCATTAGCCTCTGATTAATTGTCCGACATCACTGTGTCCCTGGAAATAGCCTATTAGAACTGGCCCATGCACCATGTTTTAGCACTCCAAAGGCTCTCTTAAGGCATCCAGGCCAGCATTAATGGACGTTTGTTGTGGCGACCTAACGTACTACCTCCAGCCCGGCTGCATGCCGTTAACCCCTGGGGAAACAATTAGCGCTTCGTAAAGTTTATGTTGGTAAATACTGAGCTTGGTATCTTGTCTGAACCCATGCTAGACCTCCTAACACCTCTCACAGAGAGTCATCTTCTCACGTATGTCCTCCTCCTGGGACCACAGTCTAAATGTTCATATGTCTCTTCTGCAGAGATCAGCCGCAACGAGAGCCTGGAAGTGCAGCTGAACGGTGGCACTGCCTACGAGGAGATGGACGCGGAACAAGAGGCCGGCAGCCTCAACATGCGCGGTGTCTTCCTGCACGTGCTGGGCGACGCCCTGGGCTCAGTCATCGTGGTTGTTAACGCCCTCATCTTCACCTTCGTGTGGCAACCCTGCAAGAGTGGGGAGCTCTGCGTCAACCCCTGCATCAACAGCCACAGCACGGACCACAAGCACGTCAACCACACCCTGGTGGACCTGCTGGAGGGCGTCGGCAGCCCATCGCCAGCTATGGCAGGGCCCTGCTGGGTGCTCTACCTGGACCCCACGCTGTGCATCATCATGGTGACCATCCTGCTGTACACCACCTACCCGCTGCTGAAGGAGTCGGCCCTCATCCTGCTGCAGACCGTGCCCAAGCAGATCGACATGCACCGCCTCAATGAGCGGCTGCACAGCCTGGAGGGCGTCCTGGCCATCCACGAGCTGCACATCTGGCAGCTGGCGGGCAGCCGCATCATCGCCACCGCCCACATCAAGTGCCACGACCCCACCTCCTACATGGACGTGGCCAAGCGCATCAAGGACTTCTTTCACGACGAGGGCATCCACGCCACCACTATCCAGCCCGAGTTTGTCACCTTCAACTCTGAGTCCAGCGCCTCCCTCTGCGAGCTCTCCTGCCGGACTCAGTGTGCTCCCAAGCTGTGCTGTGGTGCCGGAGAAAAGCCAGCAGCGGCAGCAACAACAGCAGCTGCAGCTGCAGGCTCTGAGAAGAGGCTCAGCATTGAGGGGAGAGCGGCGGGCTCCTCATCCCTGGAGGTGATCAGCGAGACCGCGGAGCAAGCAGCAACCGCAGCCATCCAGGTGGTTCCCAGACCGGATCCGGAGGTCGTCATCACCAGAGAGGTGGAGTCATCCCTGTGAGTGGAACAGAGCAGCGGAAGAGGGGACAGACTGCTGCGTGGACGAAGTTTAAAGTGAGAGGCTGACATTTCGCAGAGAATTTTTTTTCATGGTTTCGGTAGGAGTGTCTCTGACTCGAAGAAGCAATTTTTTTCTGATACCCTTCAGCCTCAGTCGCTGCCCCCGTTATCGAAACCAATATTCCCACGTGCGCCCACACAGTCTCAAAATCACACACACGCACGCACACATTTACTTAGAACCTTATGACCCCTGGCCTCTCACCCATGGCAGACCCCTCCCTCTCCCACCGCGTTGGCAGTGCAGTGATGATGAGGGGCTTAGTATGTCGCTTAGCGAGGCGTGTTCCCCGTCGGCACCGTGTTATGATGCATCGTCCCATGGTGTTTTTGTGCCAAAGCTTCTTACTGCAGGGCGGAACAGACTCGAGAGACTCACACTCTCCTCCACACGGACAAAGGGCAAAAGGCAACACACACGAATCAAACCACACACATGCAGGTTCTTAGTCTATGGACCTATTGTTCAAGAGCATACTTCCGTTTTTAGTTTGCATCGGCTTTTGAAAGATTCTATTTTCTCTGGCCCCAAATGGAAGAATATTGTATTACAAAGTAATTTATGTATTTAAGTTATTAGCAATGATCTTTTCTCGTAGATTTTATAATATTTAGTTTGATGATAGATATATAATTTTGCAATTTTCTGCCTCTTGAATATTTGACATACCATCTATGCTGTAGTTTTTCAAATGCGATTTGTAATGATTTTGTTTCTCAGACTTGTTTTCCAGTCTTGACTCTGCTTTAACAGCAGTTATTAGTAGAATATTCAACCTGTATCAATTTCTTTCACCTCTCGCCTTCTAAAACTACATTGATAGACCATCGAGAACAGTAGGTACAATGTAATTGATATTGCAAAGGCTAAATCTGCAAGTTAAACTGATGACACAATTGTTGAAACACTAGGTTACTCTCTTGAATCTATGCTCGAGGGCATTCAGACTGCTGTTGATATCCACACACTAGTCCTCTTGAATGTGTAGGGGAAGGGACCATGTCAAAATTCATGTTGACGGTTTTGTATATTTCAAAAACTTTTTTGCAGCATCATTGCATGACCAAACTAAAGTGTGCTGTATGAATCCCAGAGCTTAAGACTGGGTTCCAGGTGCTGCGTACCAGCACTTACTGGTTCTCTTCAACAGTAAAATTCCCCATTTAGGGAATATAATGTAACAAAAGCCTGTTCTGTCTGTTGTAGTGAATGAATAATTCAGCGCTTTTGTGGATTTAAGTCCAAATGGTGGCCTTTCTAAATGGTAGAAAAACTGATCATTCCCCATTTATAAATGCGATCTAATCAATACATGGATATCACTCAAACGGTGATTCATTGATGCATTTCAGATTCCACTTGACCTAAATGTGTATGCAATATAGAAATAGGTGTTGGGAAATGTTTTTGACACGTTCCCGCACTTGTATTGTCTGGTTACTTTTATTCTGTGTCTTGAGACTTGAGCTCTCTGTGCAAATTGAGAACTGTGGTGTTTGAATTTTATGTATGACATGTCAGCTGATGTGTTTTTGATATAAATATATATACAGTATCTGTTGTGTCATTGTGAAATAAAAAAAACATGGCTGGTTGACACAGCTGTTAAGATGACAATTTGTTTGTATCTCATTTATATTGATAAAATCTTTTTGTCTTCTAATTGCTCGACTAGAGAGTAGGCATACAATACAATACACAGCAACAGCTGCTCTCTAGGAATTCTGTGCGGCTTTCTGTTTAATGGTAAGTTATGTTCATTTTACTTTACATTACGGGAGCCTACCCTTTTATCTGTCAACTGGTTGCTACTGCTGTGGGTAATCAATACATGTGAGGGGTTAGTTATTTTATATATGTAAAGTATTCTTCCTTTTAATAGTTAATTCTCACAGAAAAACTAAAAATTTGCAATATGTTCCATTAACACAAATGAAATGTTTAAATACACGTTTAGTGCAGGTATAAAACAGCCTAGCTCTTCACCCCATTGACTTTTTTTTAAATAATAAGACAAGATAGTTATTTACTGTGCAATTCAGTCAAGACCATGCTTTATTGTGCAAATCACTATTCAACCTGATCCTATGTCAACATTTGCCATTACTAAGCCACTGAACAACTTTAGACAAATAGTTATGTTGTGGTGCTCGTGAATATGTGGTAGCGCAGAGTGTCTCGGTAGGTCCTTAGCCTGCATCCTTTAGGAAACCCATTAAAGCCAGGGGCAATTCTACAACATTCCACGGTACAGCTAACCTGCAGAGCACTCACTGTATGCCCTCATTACCCATGGATATGGAAAATCTAAACTGAGGTGGGGGTAGGGGGTATTTTTGCAGCTTCTTTTGTCCTGTCAGTTCTTTTTTGGGGTTGTTCTTTGACACTTTGAAAATAGTCTATTGTGTCGCTCACAGTATAGGGGTGGCTTGCTCATGCTGACCTGTCGGTTCCATACATTCTTTGGACATCTCTGTGGCTAGTATTGTTGTTTCCTGCCCCCATTTTGAATAGCCCAGAGTTTAGCTTGCGCTGGGCTACAGGGCTTGTTTACAAATGTTGTGCTGGCTATGATGAATCTATTTAGCCTCACTTAACCTCTACCCTTCACGTTCTCCTGCCACAGTTTACAGGCAGCACTCGCCCCGAAGCCCCCGATCCCACCTCCTGACCGGGTTGTAATCCAATGGACAAAGCCAGTGAGACAGATGGCCTGGTCTGCCTTCTACAATAAATGCCCCACCCCCTACCCCTATCCCCCTACATGGATAGGATGACCCTCAGCTCATTGGCCAGTGGCCCAACATTGTTGTATTGTTGTTTCAGAGACCAGAAACCCCCACGGAGTAAAAGGAGCTGCAGTTGAACAACACCATCCCACTGCTGCTGGTTGACTGAGTGACCCGCTGCTTCTTTAAGGAGGAAGCGGTTCAACGGTCAGAGAGCAAATTGCTGACGAGACAATTTCAGGTGTGGTTTCGATAGAGACGAATGACAGATGTTGATGTGAAAGCTCTGTTTGAGCAGAACTCTGGATGAGCATGTATTTGATTGAAGCCACAAGATTTGATGACTTGATGAGTGGGTAGTGGGTTTATTACACAGATTAGATACTGAGGTTGTAATTTAAAGATAAGAGAGAGAGGGAGAAACATCCGATAACAGTGGGTTATATGTTTCCTTACCACTTCCTTTACCCCCTGCCTCCTCCTAAAATGTCGGCCCACATGGACATGTTTCGAAAGAAGTTCATACTAAGGGGATTATGGGATGGGAATGTGAACCAGCTTTATCTAATGATGTTCTCAAACTACACCCCAGATGTAGCATTTCAGCAATTAGTCACATGTTTCAGGCTTTTATTTCAAAAAGCCTGTTGCCTCTTTTAGCATGATGAAATGCAAATCCATTACTTCTCTTTTAAACTAACTTGAGTTCAGAAGTCGAAATAAGAATAGTGGAAATAGAGCAAGAGAGGCGGTCTTGAAGGAGTTAATTTTTCCCCTTGCTGAATATACTGTGCGCCTCACTCACCAATCTGTCAGACTTTGATCACGGAGTTGAGAAGGGTCACCCTGCAATAATTAATGCTTCCCTATGATAAACCAACGACACAGAGACAAAGGAAAGACTAGATCAACTTAACACAAGCTTACTCTCCCTCTTATGCAATCTCCATACAGTTAGATCTCAGTCTTCCCATGGGAATACAGATAGTATGGTGATATCATTATGTGAAAGAACATCATCGATAAAGTGTTGTACAAAGCTTCAAATAGAATCAGTGGCAGACATTTCTATACTTCTTGGCAAATAAGGGGTAAGCCAGTTCATTACTGGGTGGCAATTGAAGGTTCAGATAGCGGACTTGGTGTACTACTGACCACATTCCAACCCCCCCTCCAATCCCAAGTTTGTGTTTCCACAGACCTGCTAAGCCTGAGGTGAGTACAGCTGGCAACATTCTAGCTGGAGGGAAGAGACAGACGTATGTGTTGTTCCACACTGGACACCAAGATCAAAACAGTAATATTAGGAAAAAGAGGATTCTATGGGAAAAAGGGCACATTTTTGTGCCTCCTGGTGATTACTCACCACTGAAGTATCTCTGAGAGTCCATTCTTTCACAATCTCACACTTTTGTTGCCCTGTTCTTCTTTTCTTTCCAAGCTAAACTTGGGTAACGATTCAGTTCTGTTATCTAAGGAACATAAGGTCAAGGCAATTCTCACTTTCCCTGACTTTTTGTCACGCGCATAGGAACACAAACCCAACACACAGTCCCTTTGTCACAGGAACGAATAGGGTCGTATGCCACAAGGCTCCTCAATGAAACAGCCGCATGATGTAAGGACATGGGAATGTTTAATTCCATCAAGGTATCGGTTAACAGTTCATCTTAGTAACAGCCTAACATTGTTTCATTGGGGTTTGTCGGAAAAAAAGTGACATGAACCCACATACACCAGAATGTGCTTTTTTGTGTCACTCATATTGCCTGAATTGCCACCAGTATCGTATTAACCATACTAGTATATTGTTGTTATGTGTAAGCAATGGTGTAGTAAGTGATGATTGCACATGTTGGTTTAACTTTCGGCATCTAAACCCTGTAGTGTGCCTAATAACTATCCTATTGTCCATGGCTAAATCTAATACTACCTTAAGAGCTTTTTTCACAATCATCTGACAGACCTAACCTGAGTTGTACAAATGCGCTTTTGCGCTAAGTCCAATCATTAAAGTGGCTTAACTCCTTCTTTAGCTTCTAATCCATTTCCACTTCATACCTACAATTCCACTTAGACCTTAGGCCTATAATGTGTTTACGGAACCTGTGATTGACAGCTATAAAGTCAAGACAAACTCAGTAGTTAGAAATGCCCAAACCCCAAGCTTATTGGTCCCGAAGGAGTTTATCATCCCATGGCATAGTCCATCACATGCTGCATAGGGGATGGGGAGGATGAGCTGTTGAATATACAGTGTACAGTACATGTAAAGTACATGTGTAAAAAAGCTTGAATGTTTATTTGACTCATTTAAGCAGTTTTGCAATGTAATCTGAGCGGCTTGTTCCATTTGAGTAGCGATTCCTTTTGTAGACCTGCCAGTGAGTCCCCCACCGACTGTTTTGTCCAAAGCTAAGTAGTAAGAAGTCCCTGTATGTTTCGACTGCCACTGTTAGAGGAAGGCCGAACAAAAGAAGCAAGGTGGGAACAGGACACTTACTGTATGTATAGATAATACTGACATTTCTTCTGCTAATTATTACTTTGAGAAAGATAGATGGAAATCCTGTTGAGACCAGTTCTCCCTTTCAGAGGAGTCCGGCAAGTAAATATAAAATGATTCCAGCAATATGCCTGTTAATTCTAAGCCCGTTTTTTTCAGGCCAGAGAGACCCCCCTGCACTCTGCAGGGACTTCACAATATAGTATACGTTCATGCAGAGGCACTGGCAGCCATCTGTCCCCACGCTAAGGCCTTTAAGAATCAGAGATTCCAGCTTCAGGGACTTTGTATTGGACTGATTCCTTTTGACAGTAGCAAACATACAGTAGCTCTAAGTTGAACAGATTATGTACTGCACCAAGCAACCCAATAACATTCTTCATATCAACCCAGTTATCAGTATTAAACATGTGACTGTTGCACATTGCCGTTTTGGTACCATTTTGTGGAATTTTGTTTTGAAGGAAACACAAACAAACTCTTCTTTATCTCCGTTCCTCGTTTTGGGACTATGGAACTCAGCCAGAATTTGTATGGCTTTATGTAATGATGACCTTCGTTTCTTACAATGTATCTTATCAGGTAGCTCAGACATTGACGAGTTGACAGGGAGGGTGTCAGCATGGAGACACTGACCTTAGTGTGCGAGCCACGGAGCCTACCCAGTCGAAATGGGGACTTGGGCAAAGGACAATTCAAAAAGTGAGGTCAGCAAAATCAGGGGTTTTTCGCCGCGCTCATGTGATGTGTCTCTAAACTTCCTTCCCTACAGCCAATCTCACTGTTACTCAGCATGTTGTAATCAGTGCAAAGTGTTGCTTCACATCGAATTACATCAGACACTATAAAGGAATAAGTTGTTTGAAGTATTAAGGTAGATACTTTATTGATTTGTCTTTGTTCAGCTCATTTTTGAACACTGATCTTTCTGCAGAGCACAAATTGTCAACAGTGCTTATCACAACAGGTCTAACTGTTCGTTTCCCCTTTCTGTCCTCGATTCCCTTATTCTCAGATGTCAGACATTGCACAGAGCAGCCATCCACTGAAGCGTGCACTGACACAGCACCCCCTCCTTTCACTTTCCCATGTTTCTAACCATCCGGAACTCTTATTTTCATCTGCCCCTCATGCTGGCCCTAGTTCAATGTCCTCTCCCCCTCCCTTGTTCTCTCCTCGCATTTTCCACCTCCCTTCTCTCTCGCCCTCCCATATCTGTAGACTGCTGACTCCAAGAGCACTAGTGGCTGAATGAGTCTGATGCCCAACTCAACATGTGACTGCTGTTTCGTTCAGTTCAGTGTGCAAGCAACCAGAGGCCTGATGCAATGACAGATGCGGTGCAGGGGCCCTACATGAACTACGCTGATGAGGGAACAATGCTTTTATTCAGTCTGGCTAGTGACCACAGTACTCCATTGCTTTCTGCCTCACTATGAGGGCTAGTTACTTTGTCTTCTAAAAGGATAAGAGTAAAGGACTGATTGTCTTGTAATGTTGTGCTCAGCAGGCGTCTTTGTTAATGTAGTGACAAGCTACAAAAACATGGAAAATATATTTAAAGGAACCTAAGTGAACCTTAAACTGTATAGAATTCCTTATTGAACGGTGCATGCTAACATGGGTGGGTAACTAGACACAGATAGATTGTTTGTTCATGGGGTGGGGTGGTGTATTATTATTTTTGTCAAACCATGCTTTTCATCTGAAGAATGTGAAGTGCACGCCTTGCCCTAATACCTTATTTCTTTAATCTCAAATACTACACCTAGCCAATGTCAACATGTTGATTGCTTGGATTGTGAAATCTTAATGAATTACAATTACTAGTGTTTCAGTTCATTTTGGTCAGTGGTTAAAAAAAAAAAAAAAGGTGAGGAGATATTTACCCTAAACATTAGCCGTCTGTTTTTCATACCTTACAGGTTAAAACAGGTCTTGGATTATATAAAAAAAATAGATTATAGTAGATTTTTTATAGTACCCAATTCAGCATCTACTACATAAACTCTGACTATCTCAGAAAGTGTTAAAAGAGTACCCCCTGCTGGTGATGTTCAGAACAGTCAAGGAACCATTGATGAGATGTACAGTACATTAAATTATTAAATCGTATTAATTGTCTTAGTTTCCAGCACTGTATCCCTTATATCAAATACATTTTAGCAGGTGCATATTGCATTGTTTTAACATTAGTTAGGTGAAGTAAAATATATTGAAAATATTTATCAAATTATGAAAATGCCCTGGAATAAATTGACACTTGGCACAGTATTCCAGTCCATGTTTTCGTGTATTCCAAGAATACTAGAGGAACAACAAGGCATACCAAGAAGATGGTTACATGGAATCAACACCTTCAACAACATGTGTTAATCTGATACTCACCGCACAATTCGCTTTAAATCTAACCAACACCAAAAATAGTGTTTGACGACATCGCTCAGGGAACATTACTGTTGAGTCACACAGTCACTTGGTCTGGCAAAAAGGGACTTGAGTGAGAAGTGACCTCAGCAGTGTATACTGGGGGCTATTACAGCATGGGATTATCCCAGATATCGGTCTGGATTAAAGGGACAGATGCAACCTGACCCATCTGTCACCCATATAAACCAAGACTCCACAATGGTCCTGCTCACTTGACCAAAGAGACAGCAACACAACTATGTAAACAGCCTTATTGACGGGGCCGTTCAGCTTGTGAGATAAAGAGAGATTAGTCATATTTTTGTAGAGAGATTATTGTGTATGCTGGAATACACACGGCATGGCAACCAACCATAGCCAAAATAATGAACAAGCCTACAAACCTTAAACCCACCTACGCAAGTGCCAGAGCTGAACATAAAATGTCCATAAATACAAAAACACACAGACAAATGCACACACACATACATACAAACACACACAAGCACACACAAACACACACACAGTTTTCTCTTTTCAGCTAGGACTGATTATGACACCAGTCCCATTGCAATGATTCATGCAGGACTGGTCGGTTCACAGAGTCCATTAGATATGGAAAAAATAATTGATATTGGTTGACCTTTGAATAGCTATTAATATCACCACATTACTGAATGATCCTTCCATGTTAGCCCACATACATTTACTATCCCTCTCATCATCAGACTCTCTCCTCAGCCCCACCCTTTTCCTCTGTATCTCACTCTCTATCGCTCTGCCTGCCTCTCCACCGACGGAGCTTATTGTGGCCAAATGGGCTTAGGAGCATCACTATGGCAACAGCGAATCGTAAAGGGTTTACACAGGCACTTCATCATGGGCTACGTTCCCTTCAGAGACAGTGCCCCCAACCTTCAGCAACAAGTAAGGACAGGTCAGGGCTCCTGGGAGGAGGGGAGCTAGTGTGCACCAACGAGGGATTGAGCAGGAGAGAGATAGAGGAGCTTAAACTGTAAGACAGAGAGGAAGCTCAGAGACTTCTTTGGCAGTGAAGAGAATCAACCAAGTCTCTGTTTTGTTTTTTCTCCATGCAACCAGCTGTCAATGGTTTCAAGGCTCTGTAACATCTGATTTTCTCTTCGAATTTACTTTCAAGTCAGAAACAAAGTAAGGCCAAGGTAAGCAGAATTAGTTTCTCTGTGTATTAGTTGACAGCTGAATTTTGGAAAATCTAAAATGTGTTTCACTAAGTGTAAAGTCATCAGTGATGGGACAAACTATTTTACTATTGAACCATCTTTGCTATATTAAAAACAAAAGGTTATCAAACATGAATTGATGAGGACATTCAACCTCATTTGTTTTTTAAATAGGCTATCGAGTTACCACAAAAGTTCCAGCTCTCTACCAACTGCTACTTCACAGAATTCTAATAAAGCTCTTGCGCAGCACCTGTGATGAGATTATGACTTCGATCTCAGTTCATGAACTGCCTTAGTCTGCCTTGACCAATAATCAGTCCATTTGAGAATACACTTAAACAAAGCCGCAAGGAAACAAACACCATATAAAACGCACACACACATATAGATCAGATATGCAGATAATACGGTTAATAACATTGGGATCTTATGCTTGGAAGAATGACTGAATGTTATTGTATAAGTGTATTTTATAAGTGTTTCATAACCATTTGAAAAAGAAGGAGGAACGATCGGTCCAAATGAATGTAAAAAGAGCAGGGATGGGTCTTCTGTAGCTGCTTCTCTGATTATCAGAAGGTATCAAGCTGTAAAGACTTGGGTTAACCAACAGAGACATTTAAATGCTGTTTTAATTAAGTGGTCATGACGCCAAAATTAGTCAGTATGCACACACATATTTAAAGTAGAAAAAAATATGAAACAATATTTTTTAATTACAATAATATGATTGACAGCGAAACATGTCCATTAGAGTGAACTGACTAATTTGGAGCTTTTGTTTAATAGGCAGATGGTGCATTGTCTGAATATGGATGACCTACATTGTGTCTGCATTTTCCTACCAATAACATACACTGTGGTACACTAAAATCCACAATCAACCTTAACTCATCATCCCCCATGCTGGCAGTGGGACACACTTAAGTTGTGGGTGGATTGTGAGCAGCTTCCTTGATATGGGATTTGAGGGTGGTCATTATAGGGATGGATGTGACACCTGCACAACCGGAGGGTAGGTGTAAACACCTCTTGGTGTTCCCCTTTGGGAATATATTTAGATCACAGCTTGAATCGAGTCATCTGAGATCTGGCTCCAAACTGTCAATGAGACAAAGCTGGTTCCTCCATGGCTCACACTTGTTCAAATGTTAATACTTTCAGCAGTATGAAAACAGTAAATAATGATATTAACAATTCTTTTCTGATTGTATTGTGTGTTTCTTAACAGAGCTATTTGGTGCTTTTACAACAAAAGCATGAAAAGTTACTGTAAAAAAACACTGTATATGTAAAAATATATCATTTTATAAAATAATATCAAATGAATACTACATAATAGAATAGGTAGAAGATAAATTATTCAAACACATGGCATGTTCTGAAATTTCAAATGTAGAGGCACAAAGACCACATCAAAATCGAACCATTATTTACTTCCACAACAGCACGTGTGATAGTTCAGTTGCTCAAAATGACACTTTCCTTGTTCCCTTGCCTCAGCACTTGGCGTGACAGGTAGTAGACAGCAATGGCCTCCTGGTTCAGTTGGGGGGAGCCTTACCACCGGAGCCCTCAGAGGGATCCTGCGGAGGTGGTGACAGACACACTGATGCTGGAGCTCAGCTGGCAGCTGAAAGAGGCTGACAGACAGCAGCGGGAGAGGGACAATGAGTACCGGCGTCTGAAGACTGGTGTGGACTACAGCTGGCTGGTGACCACACCCCGCAGCACCTACGAGATCTCCCCCGGGGAGAGGTTAAGCCTGGAGGACCTCTGCGCCAAGGTGCACCCGTCCTACTGCGGCACCGTCATTTTAAAGTGAGCTTTGGACGCCGTGAACTAACCAGGTGGTCAAGTGCTAATATTGGCCACAATTTCAATACATTTTATTGATATAACACTTTTCTAAAAGCCAACAATGATTCACATTGTAATCAAACAGCCAACACGGAAACGAACAATGACACACAAGAAGTGGGAACAACAGACAAAAAACTGAATATCAGATGAGGGGTCAAACAGGATATTAAGGGTAGGCCAGAATGAAAAGATTGGTTTTGAGGAGGAATTGAAAGAGTGATAGTGAATTAAAAGTGTGAAATAGTGGGGGGAGAGAGTTTCATAATTTGTAAGCTGCTGAAATCTGAAATCGAGAGAATGCTCGATTTCCCAAGTTCCAGGTAATGCAGCACTTTATAGTTAAGAAGAGGGATTTTGTAGTTGATAGGAAGCCAGTGAAGGTCAAAGACGGCAGGGTGCTCAGGTTGAGATTAGCAGCGGAGTTTTAAGCCATTTTGGAGTTTAGAGAGTGAAGTGGCACTGATGCCGAAGAGAAGGGAATTGCAGTAATCATGGTTATGTTTTGAAGATGGAAGAGATTTTGACCATGTTGTTGATGTGACAGTTTAAAGATTGAATGGGGTTCATTATGTTGCCACCTCCGCGTGCATGATGGGAGGGGGAGACAATAGTGCCATAAGAGATCAAGATGTTGTCAACTTTACTAAGGGGGAATTCGGTGCCAGTTAGGATGAGCTCAGGTTTATCTGTTGAGTTTCAGATAGTTGTCCCACATCCATTGGTTAGTTATGGAGATACAGTCATGGGTTATCAATTGATGTGGTGCTGATGGAAATCTGTGTGTCATTAGCATAGCAGTGGAAGTTCAAAAGGAGTTGTCTAAGGATTTGACCAAGGGGAAGGATGTAGATGAAGAAGAGGAGGGTACACCGAACAGAGCCCTGGGGGAACACCCTGTGTGAATGGGAAAATGTCAAATGTGTAACTATTTAGTGAGATTAATTGATTTCTGTTTGTAAGGTGTGACTGAAGGAGAGAGAGTGCAGTGTCCTAAACACCCAAGTCATGCAGCTTGACCTAAAGGATTGTATGGCACACTGTCAAAGGCTGCACGAAGCTCTTATAGAATTAGGATGTCTGGGGCATCTGCATCAGCAGACATAATGAGATTGTTGGTGACCTCAGACTGAGCGCCGTTTCTGGGCTGGGAAGTGTGTTAAAAACAGACCGGAGGGACTAGATAGGACTAAGTAACAGATTGGGCTGTACTTATCAAGAACGGTTGTGTCTGAGCAAGGGTTTTTTCAGAATAGGAGTGACAGAAGCAGCTAAAGACGTCACAAAATACTTCTTGGGGGCGGGATGTATTGAATATGTCAGTTACATGCGGGAGAAGTGTAGTTAGGCAATATATTTATACAGGACAGTGGGAAAAGGATCAAGAAGACTGGTAGTTGGTTTAGATGGAATGACACATTTTGAGACATGTGTGGTGTCACCAGGATGAATGCAGAGTATAATGCAGTGTAATGCAAACAGTTATTAAAGATAGGTGGCAGAAGGTCTGCCGCACCAGGGGAGACTGTAACTGGGTCAGAGGGGGCAAGCTGAGTGGAGCAGGTACATAGTGTCCTCGCAGGGTTGAATACATTTGTATTGGAGATGGAGTTAGGAGCATTGTTAATGGTGGTGAAGTAGGATGAATGGCCAGCATTGAGAGGGTAATTAATAACAGTGATATGAGTTTTGCAAATGACAGTAAGACCACCCTTCACGACCATTTAGACGAGGCTTACAAATATAGTCAAAGTTAGGGGCAGCAACACAAAACATTACAAGGAAGCACAAGCAAGTCCAGCTTGTTGAGTTTGTTTGGGTACATGAATGGATTAGCTGATGCTTCCAATTAATTGTCTAAGGTACCTTGGTGTTAATTGTAAGATGCAAGTGGATGGTTGTGAAATGTTTCCTGACTTCACAGGGCTAAACATAAAGTCATGCACAAACTTGTTCTTCGTAAGGTTGGACGGAAACAGCTGTGATTTCTCATTTGCACTTTCCTTTGAATCCTCTGGGGCATTCTGTGATTGCTGAGGTAACAGCTCTGATGGGGTTCTTATGAGGACATTCACCCACACCCAGAATGCTCAACTCGAGTCAAGATGCATTAGAATTAAAATCACTCTGATGTGGATTGAAGCTTGTAAATACTTTTCATTCAGTAAAGCAAATAAAAAACATAGTTTATAAAACACCTAGACACATGGGGATGTGAGAGCAGTCCAGAATTACTCAGTTACATTTTTGCTAAATCTTTTCACCAACCTATCCACTAAGCCGCCAGTTCAATGATCTTGAGATGAGAAAAAAGACAAGTCAACTGGAAACAGCAACCAGTAAACAGATGCCATCTATTTAAAGGTCTGCAAGGGCTAATCAACTTCAGGCTGGGATGACTGAGTGGGTTTATCTAGAAGGCCTGCTTCTCCTAACACACTGATGAGCAATAATCTCATGAGCCTCAATTACTGTTCAAAGATTTGGCAAATGTGCTTAAAAATCCCTTGCAATAGAGTGAAGTTAGCATCCAGTGAATTTGAATTCACCAGCTCTGCACAAGGTAATCCTGTAACAAACGTGTTCCGCAATTAGTGACGACATGTCGTGTTTTTCTTTTGGCCTGCTGTGTACCTAGGTTTCGTCAGGCCATGGTGGAGAATGAGCCTGAGACACAGGAAGTGTCGAGCCTGTTCCGCTCTGTACTCCTCGAGGCCCTGGACCGGCTTAAGGAAGAGGAGGAGGTTCAGCGACTGTCACGCCAGTGGAACAACAAACGGGCCATGTCCCTGATGAACTTTAAGACGCGCGTCAAGATTAATCCCTTTGGAAGCACGACAGGCCTGACTTCAGCCGCCGCTCAAGCAGGAGAGCTGGGCGAGCTCAAGACAGTGTCCGAGGATGTGGAGAAGTGCCTGGAGAGGGATGACAGGGCCCAAAGGGTGTGGAGCATGCCTGACTTCAGACACAAAGGGCTCGGCAGCAGAGTGGCCTGATAACCGCATCCAGTGGAGAGGTTTTAGAACCAGTGGTGAGAGGAACAATTGCATACTGATCTTTAGGATGTTGTGTCACGGCTAATACACTTCTACATTGGTTTGAAGTAACTAAGCATTTGATCCACAGGCAATGCTTTTTATGTATGATTCTGATATTATGTGTGGTGACACATTCTGTATGTTGGAGAATATATGAATAGGGCATTGGAGAAAATATAAATAGCATACAGTAATATCATCTTTATACAATAACTTAAATAATAGGTAGCCATATTGACATGATAGGCAGATTTTTACTGCTTTTTATGACCCAAATGGCCCACGTGTGAAAGGTCAGAGGAGGAAGAACAGGAAGCTTAAACATTTCTACGGTAACTAAATAAAGGTTCATGATAAATTAATAACTTGTATTTAATTAATTGTCTCCATTTACAATGTACGTTACATAGTATGTTACTAGATAAATATTCTTGCTAAATGGGAATATATGTTGAGTGTAAATAATCACATTTAAAAAGATATTGAATAACATTGCTGGGATGAATTCTGATATCATTTCAATGAAATGCACCACTCATACTTCCAATGTGAATCATGTTATTTTGACGATGTATTTCCAGGTACAGTGAGTCATTGCATTTTCAACCGGCAAAGCTTTTCAGTGCAATACCTGTCAACATCCAAGGTCAAGGACTCTTGGCAACGACTAGGAACACAGTTGATGCCTCAACTATGTATCAGCCCAACAACCTCACGTCTTAAACTGTATTACGCCTGAATGCAGTGTTTAGCGTGGTTGAGTCTGCTCTTTACTTTGAAGCTTCTTTCCTTAACATATCTGGGATGACACTCAAGAATCAGGGAGCACTAGCATTAATCATTATAAATATAACTTGAAGGAGTGCTGATCAATATAGCAGTAAGTAAGTTGGAGTAATGTTCAATGAATGGCCTTTGGGTGGTCAAGTGAACAGTGTGATGACCAGGGTTAGTTTTGCAGGTTGAGAAGCCTGAGGGCCTTGGCAACAAAACTGTCTGCGAGTCTGGTAGTCTGAGCCCGCACACACCGGTACCGTCTTCCAGACGACAGCAACGTGAACAGTCCACAGCCAGGGTGGCTATAGTTTTTGATGATCTTGAGTGCTTTCCTAACACATTGTCTGTGGTTATGCCTTGCAAGGATGGGAGATGGCAGCCAATGACACGCTCCATCATATGGATATTTGCAGCATGCTTAGTTGACTTATTAAAGACCAACTGACACAAAAGCTAATTAAAATGTAAATCACTAACAAACCTAACACACTGAAAAGATCTTTGTGAGCATCCTGCCATGTCATTTCAAAGGGAAATGGCAACACACGAGGTCAATAATTTGATTCTACAAACAAGCCTATCGCTTGACGAGAAGTCATATGTGAAATTTTGCAATCTCCTGCATTATGTTATGTTTGCCTATAGTCTAGGCTAAAATCTGGCATGGTAAAGGCATTACGTTGTTTTAGGCAACAGAATTTATTTAACGATACTGTTGCCTCTTAAGATATAACAGCCTATCACAGTTCTTTTAGTTAAATAACACCATTACTTGCTTTCGCTGTAGTTACTTTTTTCCCCATCACATGGAGGAATGTTCACAAATGTTTTGCATGAGGTAATTGCATTCAAACTGCCTAAGATGCAAAATGTATAAAAATACACGGCATTAAATGACAAGACTCAACAATGCTGAATATCCATGTCAGTTTCATTTTAATGCCAGTACAATTAGTTTAGGCCACCATCACTTTTTTATCAAATTTATGAAGAAAGAAAAACAACTTTCTGACTGTATTACCAAATAAATGATCTTATAAGACAATATACAAGAGGGAAAACATAGAAATCATAGGCTGGGGACACTACAATATTAAAGAGTACATTACTCCTACAATATGACAAGAAAAAACTAAAACATATTTCAAAGCCCATGGATAATTATCATTGAACACAAGAAAAACACGGTAGGTGTCCTACGACTCTTGAGTACACACTCAAATCACCTTTTTCAATTCACTTACAACATCGTAGAGCTCACCACAGCAAAACATAATGTGCATACTTAGCTGGCTGCTTGGCCTCACATTTTCAGTTTAAAATATGGAAGAACACAGCCTGATGCCACCAATAGATACTATAAATGTAGTCACCAGTATAAAACAATCTAAAAAACATTAGTTAGATCGAGTCTGAAGGGGCCAAAAACAACAGGAGTGACAGCAAGTTTATTTTGGCAAGAGATAAGTCTTAGTTGAAAAGAGGCTTGATTGCCACTGTGGGACACAATAGTCATTTTACTTCTCTCGCTTCGAGAAAAACCTACTGTTCATCATTTTCTGTGAAAGAAAGAGCTGGTATTCCCTGAGTTTTACTCTGGAAACCTGGAACACATCACTCGATCTCCACGATGGCGTCAGACCGTGGAATTGAGAAACTCGAGCAGTTGTGCACGATTTTTATCTCTCTGCAAAACAAATAAATAAAAGTCAAATAAATTGAAAAATCATATTAAAACCTTGTTTTCCAGGCATGCAGTGACTCTTCTGTGAAAAGAGGTGTTACCTGCTTGTCTTTCTTTGACTTCTTCAATTTCATCTTAATTTTTTTTCCTGAGATCATGCTGTACTTGCCACTTCTCTTTCTGTCCTTCAAGTACTGCAACGTAACACAACGCATTTGCTATATCCACAAGCCTTTGTCAAATTTTAAAAAGTAGAGCACTTCTTTTGTGATCCATCCTACCGTGGAGATCTTTATAGGTCCCGAACTTTCTTCGTCTTCTTTTATTTTCTTATCCTTGTGACGCTTGTGCTTCTTTTCCTTTTTCCCTTTCTGTTCAAGAATTCAGCACTTGATTAACCATTCATAATGGCCCATTTCATACAATTCATTAACAAGTTGAGACGTTATTGTGGAAACACATACCTTTTTTAGTTGTTTGTCCTTTTTTCTTTTCTTTGAATGCTTTCGAGACTTGCTTCGAGAACCTAAGTGCATAATCAATTCACAGTTGTTGACAGATGTGTGGCTGTTAGAAACATGACATTAAATAGAAACTCACCACTACTGCTGCTGCTGCTGCTGGTGCTGCTGCTGCTGCTGGAGCTACTCCTACTGCTAGATGAATGGGATGACGAAGACGACGATGAAGACGATGAGCTCGAAGAGGAAGATGAAGAAGATCTGCTCCGACTGCGTTTCCTTTTCCTTTTTTCCTTAACTACACCAAAAGGAACGGCGATGTTAGTACCTTCTGAACTACAGACATGAATTCACAGCAGCAGTGTAATAGTACAGCTAATCACTTTCTCCTTTTATGTGCTATGCTAGAAACTAGAATGTTATAAAATGATGTTCGCTGAGACAGACAATATAATTAAGCTCCCATTGAAGGTTTAACTTTATATAAAAATTCATAACGTTATTGAGTAAGAACGGTGCTAAAGGAAATGCCTTTGCTTGAACTCATGGTGAATGCAGATCCAACAAGCATCGTGTAGTCCGGCAACATCCAGTAAATCAGATGAGCTCAGCGCGCCAGTTATTTGTAAAGCAAACATCGCAACATGCTCACGGCACTAGTATTGATTTGTTTTCTTACCTCTGCTCCTCGATCTTCTTCTTTCATTTGTACTTGAGCTGGACTCACTTCTCACTTTTGAATCCAATTTCGCTGACTAGAAACATTGACAATCGAAAAGAAATATACAAAAATGTAAATATGAGATTAGACGTATCACAGTTGAATTACAGGTGAGGTCCTGTTCAACCTGAACTTATGTCCGGTCAGGTAAACTGATTCAGTTATACTATATATAATCGTATGGCCAGGCCAAGCTACAAAGTCTATAATATAGCTATTTATTTAGACAGCCAAAACATCATCGTACCCCCGGCCCGCGCTAGCCGGAACGTTACAATGATAACTAGCTGCTAGCTCAATCGTACTGTAACATACCTACATGTAAATGTGTGTAAGTACGCCCTAAAACACTGACTTAATATACTGAAAATATTACAAGGGCTTTACACATAATGATAATAATGCCGATGTCGTAAATAGCCACCTAGCCACCGCTAAATGCTAACGTCAGCTGGTTTCGTGCAATATAAAATTAAACAAGCACAGGTCGTGGTACTTACCATCGCGATAGTTTAGCTTAAATAGTAATAGAGAAGTAGAAGTTATGGTTTGATCTAATTTAAAAGTGCTTATAACAGCGCTGTAAACTATGTTTTAGTTTTAAAATATTGTGTTCAGGGTTAGCTTGGCAGCTTAGAAGGAGACATTTTGTATCCCATCGCACACCTCTTCTTCGTCTTCTTCTTCATGAATTTTACTGGCAGCTTGCAACCAACTCAAAGATACCTTCCGCCGTCTACTGTACCAAAGGGTGTAGTGTCCTGACAACTTACTATATCAAAGTATCTTCTTCCTTGAATTATGTTTACTGTAATGTGACCTCCATCAAATAATTAGTCAATATAGGCTGTATATATACTGTTATGCTTTGAATTCATCCATCCATCCATTAGCTATACTGCTTATCCTATGCAGGGTCGCGGGGGGGCTGGAGCCTATCCCAGCCGACACAGGGCGAGAGGCGGGGTACACCCTGGACAGGTTGCCAATCTATCGCACGGTCACAAGCCAGCACCATTCCAATTAAATTAATTCAATCACATTATTTTAAAGAAAACTGAGGAGCCAATTATTTGTGTGCAGTGCTTTTATGTTTTCTAGAACTTTAGCACCTAAGCTGCAAAACATTTGGCTCAGGAATGTCACTGAGATAATTTGGGGATTCCATAAGAATGTTTTCATAAAATTTCTTTAAAAAAGGTGTTTTTCCAAAACAATTGCTATAAAAAAAAATCTAATTGCACACTGTAAAATACCTAGGACTATATTGCTATACAGTTAGTAAAAACTGGGAAATTGTGGCCGTCTTTTTTTCTTCCTGCAAGTTGAAAAATTGGACCAAAGATACATACTAAATAAAGTGTTTTAAACTTCTCCTTTACTGTCCAGAAAGTCAAAACCACAAGCACTAGACATATGCCTTACTAGATCTCATTTGTACGTATCTCCACACACTCAGTTTGACAGTATCAATGAAAAAACAATATACAGAAGTGTTTGGTAAAGGAAATCTAAGCATTTCCCTCAAAACCTGTTGCTTTGTGACTTTCACTCTTACAAATAAGATATTTTTAAACTTCTATAACATTTCATTATTTCATTATTATTATATGTTATAATATTTCGCTTACCAGGTGGGTTGTAGCGATCTCCTAGCCGACCTTCCCAGGCACCATCGCTGTCTTCATCAGAGTCAGAGTAAGGCTGGACAAGCTGCAGACCTGTTGCTCCGCTGCCATGGACCAGCCTCACCTGGCCCCTGCACATTCAAGAAAGACATTAGCTAATGCCTCAATAAAGCGATGCGGTTTCCTTACTTTTTTATGTTTGTTTTGTAAGTTAATTTGAAATGGGTTAGACTAAGGTCAGGGACTCTGCTGACGCTAGACAAGAGGTTTGTTTTATTAGATTTGTTTCTGTGGGAAAGTTTTCTCTCAGACCGTCTCATAAGCAACAAACTGCAATGTATGTAAAGAAAGTAAACCTGGTTGATACCACAATATGACAAGACAGAGGCAGTGGGGCATGCTCTGTCTAGATAATAGTGATTGCGCTATTAGTTAAAACATTTCTCTGGCATACACCTTATCTACAATAGCTGCACCATTGGATTTGAAAGTATGCTAGACTAGTTGTGATTCCGTAACATCGGCACCACAGGAGGAAAAGTAGGGGACATGTGTTAATTATTAGTTTTTCCACATACATTCGCAAAATATCATTGCCTTGACAAGATATCCCTTTCTCTTTTTCATACGGTTTTGCATGCAGTCATATTGTCCCCGGAGTCCCCATTCATATTGGCCTGGCCTAATATTATTTGTAGCGTAAACTACTGTATAGGCTAAGGTAAAACTCTATAAAAGGTAAAAGGTATGCTCTACAGTATTTCCCATTAGTACTGCCACCTGTGAAAAGTATAGCCAAATAAAAGTTTCCTCTTAAGTCAGGGAATAAACTGTGCAGCAGTACCTATACTTGAGACCTTCAAAGTTGTGAAGCATTGAAAAGACTGTGAGCCCAAAATACATTTCCTTGATAGCCTCTCTTGATGTGGGTTAGTAATCAAAGTACAGTTGTGTATATAGGAAAACAAGTAACGTTTGTATAACGTTATGTTGTCATTTAACATACCTCCTTAATAGGTAAGCCAGCACTTGGGCTAAATCGACGTCCTCCTCTGTTGCCGACTGCCTGTTTGGGTTTACCTGCCTCTCAGCGGACCTGCGGCCTCGGTTATTGTTGCTACTACTACCACCACTACTGCTGTTGCTGCTGCTGCTGTTTTGGTTGGATTCAGATTCAGACTGGTCCGAGTTGCCGCTGGAGGCCCGACCACCGGACATCCCAGAACTGGACTGAGAGCCCATAGACCAAAAGGCTGACAAGAATACATTATATTGTAAATAACATCTGTAATCAAATGTATCCATCCTCATGTAATGCAAATGCGGCAATTTTGTAAACGTAGCGTTAAAATAACATTAGTTCGTAGTGACCCATACTAGTCACATTCGTTGTCATTTGAAATAGCTAACGCTATCTATATGTTGATTTTTAAAATAACGGTGACCGGAACTTTGAAAAGTTCAAGTTAATTAGCATTGGTCAGGAATATGTGAACTAGCAAGGTAATTACTAGCGAGCTAGTGTTAGCTAACATAACAATATTACTAATTACTTACCCCGCTGCTTATGCGTCTAAACCACGGTCCTGTGTTTCTATGTTTACCAAACGTGTCTCAAATATGCAGTTTGTACTGAAAATGTCCAGCTTTTGTAGATGTATGTGTTGTATGCCAATTGTTGGCAGTTAATGGTAAACAATTCAAGATGAGATAGCTAACGTTGAAGTGCAGTAAGGGGCCATGATGTTGTTTACAAAATGTAAAACGTTCCTAACCTTTGCCTATCACATGATACGGTCGCGCGCAAGGCAAGTGCAGCATTCATTTCGAGGAGTCGGGAAAATGTGTTCCGGACTCACAAAATCACCTGAACGCCCCACCAAATCGGAAGAAATCGATAAATCGGCGACAATTTTGGTAAATGACTCGACGAAAGTAAATTTTTGGTTGATGGTTAAAACCTTTTTATTAATTATTTTATTGTATTCCTATAGTTTTTTTTTTTTGCTAACATGTAAATTAAAAGTAAGGTAAAAAAATACAACAACTGGAAACCGCTGTCAACGTGGCACTATAAGGACCTGAGCAATAAAATACAACACGTCTTACGTCCAATGTATGTTTCTTCCACATTACGACATAAAAGCTCACATTAGTGCACCAATGTCGAAATTACGACTTCCTAACTCGGGAAACGGGACCATCCGAGAACGTGAATGCTGCATTTGTAACTAACTGCATCTGCAGCCTGCACATTCTCGCAGCCAGAGCCAACTTAGTCAAACTGCAAAAAAAACCACAAAGAAAACATGGGAGTTCTTGGCGAGACACGCGCCATCAACCGCTAGGATTGGTCAGGCACAAGTGCTCGCACATTAGAATCTTGCCAATGGATTTCGATTTTGTTCAATTTCTTTGCCTATCCCTTAATCTTGTCCTTAACCTTACCGCTTTTATGCCATTTAGTGTTATTCCTAACCTTCAAATTACTGTTTATGAAAAACGTAAGTTAACCTATTAAAACCATAAAAAGCTTCACTTCTTATCAATCAACACTCCCATGCATGGCCAATGGGTGCCAGTCCAATCCTAGCACTTGAGGGGCGTGTTTTTCCTATAAAACCAGTGGTATCGATAGTAACGCCATTGTCACTTTATATTGATAAATATCAGAACAAAGTTAGCGTTGTTGTCAATAGCCTATTGTAGCTTTGTTGACAAACAGCTAAATAGTGAGCATCATTTGCAAATAGCTATCTATCATCATTGGTGTATTGCTATTTAAATTATCTAAAAGCTAGTCTTTCCATGGTTTTAAAATGAACAAATCACAAACACCATGATAGGCCAAAAACCTGTAATTTTCATTTTACAATTCTCTTTATACATTGTGAGTCAAGCTAGGGGTATAACTTTATTACTAATAGATTGTGAATTAGGCAGCAAATAGCCTACTGGGCAGGGCCCATCAACAACAGCCTGCATCAGCTACCATCTTCATACCAATAATTCTGATTGGCAGTAGAAATGAGTGACCATATCATAGACTATCATGGGTAAAGGGGTTTGTGACAGCACACTGCAAAGCAATCCACCAAGTAATGCTGTGTTTATTGTAGATTAAGTGTTTGACATGATAACCTTTCAGGTCCATCCAGACAAGCATGCTAACATCCATCTTTATCGCATGTATAATTGGGCCTAGGCCCAAAGTTTTATAATAGGCCGACCTTTTTTTATTTGTTTATAAATTGTTTTTTTTTTTTACAAATTACTGTTTCAATTTACTACTGCGAAATAATGTAGGCATTCTTACTTCACACTCAGAAAGATATGGCTGTTGCAAACAAAATGTAAACAACTAAAGTTCAAACAAATTAACATGAATATATTGCTTGTTTTACTGCCTTCCTGGAGAACATTTCATTATGACTAAATGTTACAAATATATACATGTTACATTTATGTTACTATATGCTTATAAACTATAAACCATTAATTTAGGCTTAACTAAAATATTTTTTTCTGTCATAACTTACCAGAGTAGGCCTATGTATTAGAAATTCTTGGAAATTTGAGTGAGTTAAATGTTGTACATGAACATTTAAAAAAATACACAGGATTTGGCGTTATAATATCCATTATGCGATAATCCAAGATGAGCAGATTAGAAAGCAATACTATTTAGAATGGATTTGGTCTGAGAGCACGTCATTGGGCACCTTCCATTCTGGATGTTTCATTGAAATGTTCCAAGGACACCTCCAGAAGGTTTAACCGAGAGCAATATACTGTCCCTGTAATGTCATTGTAAATCGCTCTGGATAAAAGCGTCTGCTAAATGACTAATATTTCATGTGTTATAGAATGTCATTTCATATCTTTCACTGCCATTTAGGAAAACATAGTCAACTGCTTGGAAGTTAGGATTAGATATTGCATGAGACATACATTTTTTTATATCAAATGGATAAATAACATCATGAACCATTTCAGGACAGTTTTAAGATTAGAAGTTATCAACTGAACAAAATAAATAAACTATTTTCATGCTGTCGTTTTCATTTTACAATGACAATTTGGCAGCACAATTGCGGTGTATTGGATTAACAGTAAATTAGCTATTCACGGAAGGACCAAAGACATGGAGTGGAGTATGGAAGTGACTCAAAATGTGGCTATTAACGAAGGAGTACAAACTAGCCTACGTGGAGTGCAAGATACAAAGGAGACATGAGGATGGGAAATGGACAAGAGATTTACTAAGCAACGTAAAATCTATCCCGACTGCAGGGCCCAGAATCATCGGCGTCCAATGTTTGTCTCCCTGGAGCCATTTAAGGTAGGGTGCCTTGCTTTTCCCAAGTGGGACTTGAACTTATGACCTTTTGGTCACCAGGTGGTAGTTCTACCCAGTATCTAACCACGATCTTGTCCCCAACAAATACAATTCAATGTTAATTGTTAAATAATTATAATATAACACATCTAACCCAGTTTCAATAGCAAGTCACTACATTAACTGATACAAAGTGTCTTTTGTGTATGCCCTGAGGTTGCCAGCTCTCAATACAATAGTAATTAAAGGGATTAGCATATTTTGCATTATAGTAACTTGTGAAGACTATCCAGAGCTGACAAGCGCACATTTTTAGTGTCTGGACCAGGAGCAATGAACAAGGATTTCACATCAACATTTTTCTTATAGACCGGTGAGCCTCCCGTTAGGTGTGCAAGGTTGGGTTTAGAACGTTGCTGCAGACCTAGAGACCTGAACAAAGACAATAATGCTAGTAGATAAGTTATATACTGTATATACATACATATTTTTTACATCTAGTTTCTGGCCCTATACTTTTAGTGATGTCTAGCTTCTTGTCCTGTACTTCTACTGTCTACAAGCTTATAGTTTTATTTTTGGGATGGTAGTTTGGTGTAATGGAACATCGTCCCTACTAAATAGATGACGATACGTCAATAAAATTTGCATATGGTTGCAAAAGAAATCTTTAAATGCAATATTTTTAACAATCATTTACCATTTTAAAGGTAATTTGATTGAGGGGATGTGCAGTAGTATTTCTCTAATGAAAATAATCGTGTTCCAAAAGTCGTCTCGAAATGTAGTCATAAAAACATCTAGTGTGCATAACATCCAGATTGTAGATTAAGCAAATAGGCTATGTATTTAACAGACATAGAAAACCATAAAAAAACTACACTCCAACCACAATAAAACAAATCAAGTAATTATTTCAAAAGCTCAGGACATCATGTAGCCTAACACATACAAAAGGAATTAACTGCAGTGCCTTACTATGTGACATACAGATACATGGGTAACTGTAACTTTATTTTTCTGTCATTTTAGCAACTGAAATTATTGTATCATGTAGATAACCGCAGAAAGTGGCCATATGGTTAATTAGAAAATGTTATTGGGTATTCACTAGGCTTTTTAAGATTACTTTTAGGCCATCACCTAACCACAAAAATGGCAATGAATTTATTGGCAATTCCAGTGATCACTGTGTCTTACAAAATATGCTCTTTGAGCAGTTTTGCATAGTGTTCAGGGCAGTTGCGTTGAAGGTAAACTTCCATTTTTCCTTGAACTTTCTGAGTACCAGACAGACCTGTGAGGAGGAGAGAAGAACATTAGACATACGCCTGCAATATTTGTATACAGTCTAGTCATTTGACAATGAACTGAACAGTTCAGTTTATTCCCAACGTGTAAATTGGCCAACATGTTGCATAGTAATAAACTAGCATAGCACTACATGGTGGTACTTTTAACAAGGGAGATGTTTTGACCAAATGTGACTTTCCCCAACGATTGAATAAACCTAACATATACTGTATATATAACCACATGTATTATCTGAGCAACAACCTAGTACAAGCCATTATGTCATGTACCCTACTAGCATGAGATATAAAGAGCAACAAACTCCAGTCAATCTCGTCCTACACATACTGCAGCAATATATTCAACATTTTATAAGTTGCACTAAATACTCCCTCAAAAAGACTACCTTTGCAAACAGTTCTACTGTACTCATTTAAACTAAGTTCTACACTCCAATCAACCATGCTATGTGACTACTTACCAAGTTTTTTAGCTGTATTTTCAATCTGCTTTAACGCAGAGTCCAGTTTTTTTCCCTCAGGTACAATTACCTCTATTTCCCCGACACAATAACCAAAGTTAGCACTGTCAAGATCTACCCTGACCTGTTCCTCATGAAAGTTGTATGAGCTTCGTTCTGTTGTGAACTCTGCAAAGACCACAAGGTTCAGCTCTCTTAACCATGAGTCTTCGTCAGAAAGAGTCTTTACTTTGTCTTCTGATTTGGGTCTATCTTTGTCAATTAGTACGTCTGTCTGAATATCATCACTTGCAGTTTTTTGCCCCTCAAATTTATTATTCAAGGCCTCTCTCACTTTCAATTGAATTTGAGGGAGGTTTGTTATTTCTGTGTAGCGAGAACATAGTGCTGCCTCCTGAGGCTCCTTGTCGACGTTTCCATTCCTACAGACCGTTGGACACTTCAGTTCCCAGCATCCTTGTCGGCAGCGAAGCCAAACATCGTTCAAAGTTAGGTTAAAATCTGGTGTGTCAAAATATTGGTCTTGAAATTTACTTTGTCCAATAAAAAACGCTAGTTAGATGGAAAGGGGAGACAGATTTGAAAGGTGAGCGTTAATTAAGTAGTCATAAGAACAGATTCACATGTACCGTGTACAGTTAGATTATCTTACAAATAAAACTGTTGTAGAAATATGCATTACATCTGAATAAACAAAAATAATTACACTTTCTATACCTCCATGTATCTCCAGTTTTCTCTTTATGTCAACATCACAGACAAATTTCCTTTCCACTTCCACACTCATTCTTATTCTGGAATTACAAAAACAGAAATAAACAATCTCTACAGTGATTCTTGAACGCCTACATGAAGTCTTCTGAAACTATTTGATAATCATGCGTTGAGTGACCATTTTATCTGCTGGATGTGTTGTTTGTCTGCACCACTGGTATCACAGTATCGTCATGTCAGACAGTTTAACTCGTAAACTCAAAAACAGGTTACAATAGCTTCAGGCTTCTTTAACTGATCAAAAACTTGTCTTTGAATCAAATAATATGGCTTACTAAAATGCATTATACATTGTATAGTTTAATTGTATGGGCCCAATTGGAGATGGGCGTAATTTGGTGGCTATTAATGGGAGGGGATACCAGCACAGCCATACCCAGAATTTTGAAAATACTGTCGAGGGCTTGTTTAGGCTATTGTCAGATATCAATCAGCAGCTTGGCTAGCTCATGTGGTGCGTGGGAATAATGAGCCACGACAAGAAAATCAAGTTAAAGCCTTTAGTGAGGTATCTGATCAGGAACAGGTTACAGAAAACGACTCACCAAGCAAGTGCAGTTAAAGTGTCAACATAGAACAGTTTAGTATTGCCAATAGTATTGGTTAGTGAGGTTGTTGGGGTCCCAGGGCACGGACGGAGAAACTCATACGTCTAAGCTCTCAGGGGATCCATGTTACAACTAAGTAAAAGAGGTGTACAGTCTTGAGGCCAATGACAACACAGTATAACAATTTAGCAGGGCAATATGCAAATGCTACACTCTACAATCTAGTATGGGGACATAATGTCGACATGAACATATGTGTCTCTTACTACAATACAGATGGGTATTGGTCCAAAACCATGTCTGCTAGGGGCGTTTGGGGCATTCTCCCAGAGATTTCTTCTATCATTATGTACACTCAAGACGTTCAGATATTGAGACCGATGACATCACAACAGTATAATACTTAACCCATCTTATTTTAAAATGGGTTAAGTATTGCTTCTCATGTGTATTTCGGATAATACAACCAAGCAGGGAGAGTGAGTTTGATACTAACCTGGTTAAATTATTCACACTAAAATCTGGCTAATGTTATCACGTAACATCTGAAAATGAATGCTGAAAATTTTTTAACGGGAAGATATCGCATCCAGAGCACACACACAATGGATGTGCAAAGTGGGGGTCGGTTTGGGCTAAAGCCTCTGCCCCTTTGCGATACCAGTGAAAGTGCCTTCCTTTTTGCTTGCTTGCTTATTTATTTATTTTATTGTGTGTTACTGTGTCATTGTTGTCCTTGCCAATCAGCAACAGATCTGGCACGTTAACTAATTTGAAGATGCCCCTCTGATCAAGGGAACCACAGATGGTGATTAATATTTTTAAATATATGGAATGGATCCAAGATGCTCCTGTGAAACTGATTGTGATAATGCCTCAAGTGGTTGTAGCATAATTATATATTTTTTTTGTTGAAGCATAATGTAAGATTTAGAATATTCATTTGTCTAGCATTGTTTTATCACTCAGAGGGATTGAACCAACCACATGAAAAAGTGAAATCTGTGCCTTGTACATTTCTCTAGTTCACCTCTGACAACACATCTACCCTATTTTACAAGCTGTTAAGAATCGCAGATTGGTGACGTG
This sequence comes from Galaxias brevipinnis, assembly GCA_036023535.2. Classification (NCBI taxonomy): domain Eukaryota; kingdom Metazoa; phylum Chordata; class Actinopteri; order Galaxiiformes; family Galaxiidae; genus Galaxias; species Galaxias brevipinnis. The sequence goes on from JAVQIZ010027730.1 coordinate 64,552, forward strand.
GAAAACTCAAGTCAATCTAATTGACCAATCAAGGACTCAGGCTAGTAAAAAGTAAGGTTCAACTCAGAGATAGAGCACTAATAAACATGACTTAAAGCAACTTTTTTGTATTAACGTATTATCAATACATTTCTTCTGATAGCACATTGTAATGTCTAATGCAAAACAAATCGCGGTTCAGATCAGTATTCTCGAAATGTCAATATTGAACACTCATTTTGTCCCTGGCTCTTGTCTTTCTGTCCCTGACACTGCAATGTCACATCCATTCCAGGCGGGAATTGAATAAGTATATGTGGCTAATGAGATTATTTTTGGATGCAGAGAAAGGATTGCTAGATTAGTTTAAGAAAATGTGTGTGCATAATTCCACCGTTCCACGCAAAGCGAGACAGCCAGAAGTGCACACAAATTTCGGTTTAGTTTTAAGCAGGTAAATTTGCATTTGGAAAAATTTGCGTTCATATGTTTGCCCAGACATTTTGTTCAATTAACATCCTGTTTCAAATGTGATTACATTTTCAAGATGAAATATGATCCGCACGAAGGCCTAGTGTACATTCTATATGTCCAATTGTCCCAACACAAAAAATTAGCACACCTTAAGAAATGACAAGGTCTTTCTAATAAGTTTGAATAAATACATTTCAAATTATTGGTATGTCTTCAATTATAGACAAACAAACACATTTTTTTTTACATTGTTAAATGATTATGATCTAGTTTAAAGTGTTCCGCTAAAATATTAGCTAGTGGCTAGAAGGACTGATGGAAGTAAACTGCCACATCAAATTCTGCGCTGTACAATAATACGGTTCAATCATGTAGCTGCCAATTGTGACTAATTTGTTTTTCGTAAACATACAAATAACAAATTAATGCAATTGCAGGACCTATTTTGACTTGTTAATTGCCATACGTGCTTGACCGATTTAGCCAATCATTCCAGGTCATTCCATGATAACCCTAGCCTTGAGACGCTCTCTTCAAATGACCCCCCTCGCTCCCTCTGGAAATTTGACGAATCACTCCCTACCTACAATCGATCAGGTACGCCAATGGGCATCAGTTACTGAAGCAGGGAAAACAGTAATGTGTTGCACTGGCAGGAGCGGACAGGATAGCACAAGTTTTAGAGTAAGAATTTACAATTTCAAAACCAATCCCTATTGCCGAGCACCGTATAGCGCAGAGAGGACGATTAACGCGTTGGCTTCGATGCCTGGACTGGAACGCGACAGGCCGCGTCAGAGACTGGCAAGAGGAAAGTTGGGCTGTTCATGAACAAAATCTTGTAGTCCTTTTTGGTCTTTGTAGAGCTTCTTATACTGGTCATAACTGCATGATACAATAAAACTAATACTACACTAATCCATATTTACTTGACTAATATTTTGAGTCTTAGCTAAATTTACCATCTAACGGAATAATCCAATTTAATTGTCATATTTGAATGTCGCAGGGCTAAAACAATTGAGAAGGTTTGTTTGCAATAGGCCTGGCCACATGATAACTACTGATTTGACACCTTACCAAATCAATGACGAGCGCATGCAGAATATTCGTCTGTGCTGTTTTCTTTATTAGATACGCTGTGCAGCCAGAAAGTATTGGCTAAACGGCTGCGTCAAATTCTTCTTCTTTAAAAAATATATTGTCTAAGGAGACGATCAAGCGCATTGCTGCCCTCCTCGGGATATATTCAGAGCTGTGACAAATTTGAGCCCAAAATGGTGCCTCACGTGGTAAATAAGTGCAACTGGCGCTACCGAATCTATTTTTTTCAACAATTCTTCCAACTTCATCATAATTAATCTTTGTATGCATTGCAAAATTATTACAATCCAATAATGCAGAAAAATGATAAATTCCCACGGGCCATGGTATGGTAGATCAGACAATTCTATCAGAAAAGAAATACAGCATTGAAAAATGGCTTGGACACGATTTTCAGGCCCTAACACACTGTCGTAAAAACAAAAGTTTCATTTACGGTTTAATTTTAATGGCTCTCATGAACATTACAAAGAAAGTAATCAAGGTCTTCCACAAGTGCTCTAAGAGCTCACTGTGCATTATTTGAGACCATATCTAACCTCCATTCGTTTAAATGAGAAATGAAAACTGCAAGGGGATAATGATACAGACACAGACATACTCACTCAAGGTGACCCTAATGTCAACCTGCATTATCAACTAAATTTAGGCAGCGATAATCAAAACAACACAAAAGAATGGGCAGAAATAAATGTAATGAACAACAGTAATACAGCTAATTCTATGGCAAATGCACCCCCTGGCCTCGCTACAGAATTTATAACACAGGTTTTACAGTGAAAGCAACATCTAAATACCGCAATTTAATTGTCTGTAAAATGTCTTGATTACATTATAAATGTATGAAATCCTTTTCTATGAGTCCCATCTAATATCAATCTCAAATATAAACTGTGAAACTGTCAAAGTATTTCTCATCGCTGATTGAACACTTCAACAGGGAACATAAACAGGAAAGAAAGTGCAGGTTTTAAGGAACATTTCAATATTACACTCAAATGTTTTAAAATCCATTGGCTATTAGCCAAACCTAATCATGTGTTATTTTATCAGGGAAGCTATAAAATACTTCATATGTAAAGCAAGACACAACCCCAGCTTTTTAAAAATCCTTCATATTAACATAATTTCACTTAATTTATAACCCCTCTTGGTAACACTTTATAATAACTTTAATTAATAAGCAGTTATTAGATCATCAATAACGTGTGAAAATCATTGAGCCTACGGGCCAGACGGGTGTCAGATTTTCAACAAAGATATAAACGTTAACATCTTTACAACTAAATGTTTTAAAAAAAAAAAAAATAGATTGTTGTCTTTCACTCAGTTTAGCCCAAATACATAGCTTTTCAGCAGCAAAACAAAAGTAGTTTTGGGGGTTGGTTACTTTTTAAACTGTCATGCAAGTCCTTAATGCTTCCCTTTTTCTATATATGATCTCCCCTATTTTCTATAACTTCCTATAAACTGTGCGTCTGAGTTGTTCAAGTGTTTTTTCTTTGAGGGTTCATGTTAAAAGAGTACCAAACCTTATTTTTTGTGTTTTTTGCCACTTAATTTTAGTTTTTTTGGCCACTAATCCTCTTCTTCTCTTTTTTGGCTGATTGGGCCACCTTATTCCCTTGTCTTACAGGGCTTGCCTGCGCCACCTCAGTGCTGGAGTTGTTGATGTCTTGTGGACTTTGTTATCAATATGTGAGTCATCTTTTGCCCCTGCTCTCGCAGATTCTGGGGGTGTTTTTGCTTTAGTTCTGTTAGAGGCTTTTGTGGGTGCACTCAGTCCACTGATTACAGTGTTAGGTGCTGCAGACATGAGTTGCAGGCCCATCTCTGCCCCATTTGGGGTCTATTCCCTACGGTCAGCTGTCTTTACAATATGTTACAAGAACAGTCCCTTGTTACAATACATAAACATTTTAAGAACGAAGTTAGTGATAGAGCTTGGATATTTTCTGTCAATCAGTAAATAATGATAGCTGTCTTTTTGTATTTACAAACAAACTTGTTAATTGATATAATTGCCTAGGCCAGCTTTATGGGGATCAACTTTACTGGGATCAACCAGTTTACTTATCCTCTTACACTGTGTATATCACCACGCTATAGTATTTTGTATTTATACACAACTTTTTATTGTTTTTATTGAAAATGTATTTGTCATAAAGGCCATTTAACCTAACAACCATGGTTCATCTCTAAAACGACTCATATGTTTGTTACTGTTCCACCTGTTCCATAGGTTGTAGAAATATCCTTGTACTTTTCACCATAAAAAGGCACACTGTTTACGAGTAGAACGCCCTTTTTACACATACTGTTTATATGGATCAAATGGCTTTGTTCTCAACTGCATTCATGAAGTACATATTAAAAAAGGATCTGTTCATGAAAATATGAGACACTATATGGGCCATTTCTATTTGTGAACAATATACGTAATCAATATTTAGTGTTTTCAATCCAAGTAGATGTTTATATAAATGTTAATAGATCAACATCAATCAAGGTAGCTTCCATCATGCTCCGTTATTTATTTTTATGTAAGTTATTACAGCCACTAGGAGCAGTGTAAACTAATTTCTACATAGGAGAGATAGGGAGATGATATTTTTGCATTCGCCGCAAACCAATGATGACTTGCGAACATCATATCCGGTATAGATAATGAAAAACAAAGCTGTAAATGCAAATATTAAGCAGAAAGATTGAAAAAAGAAACCATTCGTAGATTATGCAGATGTAATGCCTCATAATGTACTACCCCATAATCTGTTGTAGGCCTACTAACAATACAATGGTGTACCTCAAAATGCATGAAATCCGTTTCTAAGATAGCCTATGCAAATAAAAATGGTTACTGCTAAAATAATACGACATAAAGCGCAGTGTTGTTAAGATATCAGTGGCAATTTCAGTCGCACAAACGTGTTCGATTCCACACTTTCGTCCATTTGTGTTGATTTCGCATAACCTAACAATTTGAATTCCACATAATGAGATCTGTATTTCCTGCAAAGTTGCAGGATCGGTTTACAATTGTTTTATGCATTACAACTCTTAATAGCCGGAATTAACCTTGGGGGGAGCTGTCGTTTGTTTACCAGAGAGAAGAGGGGGCAGAGAAGGGAGGGGGGAGAATATGCGAGGGAGGGCGAGCACGAAAACTTTTCAGTTCTGTTGAGCGAGAGGAAGCGTGTACTGGAGCGGTGACCATGCAGGTAAATCCATTTTGCTAATTGCCTCCAAGTTAATTAAACGGCAGTGGTGATCGCTTAATTGCATGTTTGTGTATGGAAGAATTGCGACAGATGAATTTGACGAAACAACATATTATCTTCTTGCCAACCTCCGCCGATACAGAATCTTAACATTTAATTCCAAACTTTTTAGCCTCGGTCTCCCTTTTTCTTTTCTACACCACCCCCATTGCAGTTCGTGTGCACATAGTCTATAGCCTAGCATTTAAATCTCCCGTCAATTACGGCGTGTAACGTTTGCTACTTAAAAAAAAAAAGATACGATTGACAATTATAGCTATATGTATTATTACGAGATTTGAAATGCACATATTTGATTGAAGAAACGAAATGGATGGACGGAGTGCGAGCTTTAGCACACATCTGTAAACGGAACCCACATTAATTAATTAAATAGCTTACGGTTAGTCTGCGTAGGCCTCAATTTGCGCTGTTGAGCAGGCGGCGGGTGGTGTAATACTAGATGCCCGATTGGCAGCCCACAATCAGTGGGGTAAGGAATTAACTCGAGGCCCTGGTCTTTGATGAAAAGCTTAAAGCCTTACCATCGGAAAATTGGGTGAGTTAGGATGACATCAGACACCTGGGAAAAAAAAATACTTGGATTTTTCAGTTTCATTAGAACTTGATAGGTTTGGAGTTGGGGGCTTTGGGAACGTTAATTAGCCATCGTGATGACCAAACAAGCTTAGTTATGTTCCACGACTGTTAATAGCTAACGTTAGCGTTAACGGTCAACGCTTTTGTTTATTAATTTGGTGTGACTTGAGTAGCTAGCAATAAATAGCGTTGGCAATTGTTGATTAAGTGGTTGAGTTATGTGTGCCTTTATCTTGTCACAGTATTGGCCGATAGTTTACGTTAGATAGCTAGCTAAGTGTGACATATTACTAATGCCATATTAGCTTTTGATTAATGCACAGCTAACATAGTTGCCAGTGTGTCTAAAAGCTAAGCTATGCTACTGCTTCTAGCGCTGAAAGCTAGTAGTACTAGTTGGTGCACGACTAGCTAATTGATATCTTCAAAATAGCTAGTTGGCTAGCAAACGTTAATTCAGCTTCTCGATTTAACACGTTGGCTAGATTCTCAGCAAAATGCTAAAACTTACACATTTACTCCGTATACAAGTTGTAAGATAGAAATTCACCTATCAATATCTTGCATGTAAATATGGGTTAATTGTAGCACCTAAATTGCATTGCATAACTTAACTGTCATATCACGAAACCATGTAACAACAAAACTATTATTAATTCACGGTTTACGCTTGGTCATTTTAATATCTTAATATTTCAATACTTTAAGCTGGCAATACATTTTATTTTAATTTTATTTTTTTTGCTCCTATAAAGTCTTGTAACGTTACAGGTTTAAGTCGATCATAGATTAATTGATGCAAAGCAATTACATATTATGAAATCCCAAATATAAGAGGTAATAGATGTTTGAAGTTTTAATTGCATTAGTTACAACATCATAAACACAAGTGAAGTCAAATACAGTCTTTTTCTTACACATATTTCTTATGCAGGAGGAGTCTGGAGAGGCCGTGTGCAATGACAATAATGGGCTAGCTGAGTGGCTGTGTCCCCTGTGTCAACTAGGACAAGAGGACAGAGGTTCCCTTTCCTTGCACTTGACTGACAAACACAACGTGCTTCCTACATGTGTGGACAAGCTGCTCAATATTGTAAGTACACATTTTTCTAATGAATGTAAACCATGTGGGAACTTCATGCTCTGACATTAAAATGTTGTGAACAAACAGAATAAGTTGTTGTTCATTTACTCTCTAACAATTGAATTAGACTGTAAAAACCCAATGAATAGAAATTACAATACAACATTACATTAAATATTTGTGATAACTGAAACTGGGCATGCCACTTTACCATATTCTTTGCATTGTCCCTAACATGTGCATGCATGTGCGATTTCTCAATACTCCTTGTTTGAAACATCTGACTAAACAGACTGTTTGAGGCAGAGTATTATCTTTTGTGTGCAACAAAGTTTTAGTCCAGGTAAATTATAAAAACAATTGAGCTATACCACGCATCATACTGACATAGAAACTCCAAATATCTCTTAAGCTGATAGATATGGGGGATGAACTTCTCGATGTGTACAGATACCACGTTGTAAAGGGTCCTAAAGGAAAAAAAGTCCCACTCTCTGCTTCAAGGTTCAAACGGGGTCCGACAAGCAGGTACAGGAAAGCCTAACCAGGTTTCAATGCCTTTGGCTTGCAAGCACTTTCAATATCTTTATAATTTCATAGAATAATTTGCCCAATTAAAGTGAATAAAATGTTCATTAAAATGTGTATTAAATAATAAAGTCACATTTATGATTGTCATTAAAAGCACCCCCTTATGGCAGTCTCATGCTGTTAAAAGTTATGGAGTCCTTGAACAGTGATAACTACTAAAGATTTGTTTTGAGCATTGACTATTGTATTAAGAAAACTGTATAGTTGGAACTGAAACGTTACAGGTTGAAGGCAAATTAGTATAGTGTATATTTAAAAATGATTTAAGCTGTCAATCAGGTTATTACCACAAAGACACCCTTTAGAAGTTGTGCATTAAAGCCCGACAAGTTTATCGGCTGATATGCACCCATCACTGATGCATCGGTATTGGTTTAAAAGTTCAAATTTATAATTTTTTTATAAAGAATTGTACAAAGCAGAAAAGCTATGCCTCCTGCATAAACCTCCCCCTGTTGGCTTGGCAGCACACAATTGTCTTGCTTTTATTATTTAGTTCTTTATCTTTTATCAGGCAGCGTTTAATGTCTGTTCTTAATTACAGTAAAACATTTTTGTTCTATTGTGTTTTTTTAAGGCTGTCGAAGTTAACGTATTAACACACATTTGTTTTAACGGCACACATTTTTGGGACGCAATTAACAGCCGTAAATCGGACAGCAACTAGTAAGCAATGAATTGAGGTATTTTTGAATGGCAAGTTCAACTACAAAGCCCTGCCAGATGGGTCTGTCGATGAGACCAACGTTCTACTGTCGATGTGAATTGAGTTACTATCTGAGTATCTAGTCTTAAATACCATTTGTATGGTGCTGTCATGCAGAGAGCCGCGTCCGCCCCGAAACATCTCGCTTGCGAGCGTTTATATTTCCCCATGTGAGGTTGGAATGGACACTTTCATTCACATTTTCTTTAGAACTGTGAGTGATCTTTGAGCTATACTGAAGTAATGGAAACTTTAGCCGACCAACGTACACGTTGTACAATGATGGGCGGACAACAGCACGCAATATTTTTTTTTGTCAAAACGCAGAAATTTGTTTTTTCAGCGTACACTAGAATGCTAGTGCGAGCCAGTCGAACGTTAATGGAAAATAATGTTGGTTCAGCCTGTCAGGTGCTAGAGTGAAGCTTGCGTCAATGAGTCTTTTTTTAAGATGCATTGTTTCCTGCGATTGAGATCAAGAGGGGTGATTTGAGCATGTTGGAAATGCTCAACGTGTGAGGGTTCCTGGATTGCTGCAGTGCGTCTTGTTTGAATAATATCAAGTATCGGAAGAAGTATCGAATTTAAATTTTAGATTTTGGTATCGGTATTGGAAATTTCCAACCGTGTGTGTGTGTGTGACTTTTTTTGTGAACTCGCCAGTGGGAACCTAATTATTTGATTGTTTTTTATTTTTATAAAACACAAAATATTTGTGTAGATTTAAAAAATGTATTTGTCAATCAAGTCATTCTTTGTTTTTTTTTGGCTATTGCACCAACATAACTTAAAGCAGTAGTTCACCCATTTTTGATCTTTTGATGTTTTTCATCAGATACGAATGTTGTACTTTAAACATTGTATCGCTGTTTTGTCATTTCACAATCAAACAGCAGAACGTTAAACAAGTTGAGAAAATTACTATTGCGTCATTGGGGATCCTTCCTGAATTCTTATAGAACTACCGCAGTTTTCAGCCATGGGGAGAGCGTTTGCTGGTTCTCAGCTTGATTTGCGTAATGATCTATTGTGGTGTACAATGAATTAACCTGAAATGCTGGTGGTCAAAAAATTTAAATTTCTCTTACATTGGTCCTGTGACCCGAAGTTGTTCAATATGCTTACTTCAATTTATATATTGTTTAAGAAAATTGGTGAAGTACCTCATTAATAGCCGGCTAGCTTCCTGTCAGCCTTTTGACATTTTCCAGCTGGAGCTTTTTAATTTGGAAAATAGAAGTTTCCATGTTTCAACCTTAATATCTGACATCCAATCACTATTATTATTTCTGACAAATGTCAACCACATGTAATTAGTTAAGGGATTACTGCTGCGAATGAAGTTAGGCCTATATTGGGTGGCCCGTCAAATTTTAATGTTCATTTACCTCAGAGGAACCGGGGAGGACCACCGGAAGAAAATGGTCTCATGTTTTGGATTTACGGCTTCAATGGGAAATCTGAGGCAATTATTCATGGTAAGATGTGTTATATAACGAAGTTAACAAAGTTTTGATTTCGAGCGGTCAGTATTTATGAAAAGTGGCAAATTGCCAAGCCAAAAAGTATTTAGCTTGAGTTTCCCAACTAGCTACCTTGATTGACAACAGTAACTTGCAACTCTCAGATTTAGTTTGACATCAGTTTTTACCAGACTACATCATGATTTCTAGAGTCTTGTAATGTTTCATGTACATTAGCCATCTAGCAAGTAAAGGTCATGTACTAAATTATATTACGTGTTTGGATGGATGTCAGTCCTAGCTAAAAATAATGTGACCCCTCCGCCACAGGGACATTATATTTGAGATTTTGTAGGCTTGCTGTTCACAAGGAACATGTGAAAGTGCTGCATGCGTTAGGCCATTCTGGTTAGTCTACAAGCCTTTGGTGATTATTTGATAAATGTATGAATTTGTTACAAGTACACTGCTGGATATTATTTGCGTATTGATGCAGCCAGCGTCCAAGGTATCGTGCTCCAGTCCCATAAGAGGAGAAGGTGGTCGACAGCTGACGAGCTTGGACTCATAGTAGAGAAGTACTTGGACTTTAAAGGTGACTTCTCAGTAAGATATTATCTACTGGTCATGAAACTGCTGCAAAAATATCAAGACCGTAAGGAAATTACGAGCAATGGACCCTGATCATATGCCAAGACCATCAACTAAGTAATACACGGTGGTACAGTGTTTGCGCTGTAACGTGTACTGTATAATAATTAGGACTGTGAAAGTTAACGCGTTAACGCAAATTTGTTTGATGCCACCAATTAGTTTGACGCAGTTAACAATCGTAAATCAGACTGAAACTAGCAAGTAGACTTGTAGGGAGATTGCTAATTACACCGTTGTACTGAATGAGAGTGCGGTGTCACTTTGCTGGATTGTTATTGCAAAGTTGTGAAAAGGTAGATTACGCATTGCATTGAATGAAATGAATATGCTGGTCACTCAGGCAACGTTTGCAAGAATTCACATTGAGCAACAAGATCTGGATGCATTGGAAGATCAGGATGCATTTGAAGAGAGTTATTTAATTAGTTAAATATGCTGAGCTATACATGACTGTTCAATCAATGCTGTTGAATGACAGTGAAAAGCAGGCATATAAACTGGACCGAAATTAAAACGTTCAATGTGTTTATTGCTATTAGAGAAATCACTTAAGAAACAACAAAAAATATGGAGGTATTTGAAAGCACACTGTGAGCTTGAACAAACACTGTGTGTAAACGGTATTTTCGGTATATCGCCCATGCCTATTAGCAAGCAATGGATAAAGAAGGGTATTTTTTAATGACAAGTTCAGCTACAAACCATGCCAAATGGGTCTGTCAACAAGACCAAAGTTTTTTGCAGGTACTGTCGATTTTAAATTGAGTTACTACTGGAGAACATCTCATCTTAAATACCATTTGCTAGCCATGCACCCAGGTAATGCAGACAGTCCCGTTACTGCGTTAGCCCCGAAACGTCTCACTAGCAAGACTTTATAGTTCCCCCTGTGAGGTTAGACATAATTACATTCTGGTTTTCTTAAGTGTGAGTGAGCTTTGATGCTTAATGGAACATTTAGCTGACCAATGTACCTTATACAATGAACGCAGTGTTTTGTTCAGAACGCAGAAATTAAAGTTGTTCGGAATGCAGCTGATCGCTAGTGCGAGCCCATTGAAATTTAATTGTAAAGAATGTTTAAGCCTGTTCGGTGCTAGGGTGAAGCTTTCGTTGTCAGTGAACTCATTTTTTTTAAGATGCATTGTTTCTTGGGCTTAAAATCGTCAAGAGATGAAGTGATTTGAGCATATTGGTAAATGTTTGTCCTGTGTCGCTGGATCTTTTCAGTCTGTTTTGTGTTAATGCTTAAAGGTGGGACACACAACTTTGTGTGATACTTAGTGATACTCATATTACTAAGTAATGTCAAATTTAACAGGCTTGAGTTTACCATGTTATGATCTGAGCTTTTTTTTTATGCTAAATGCAATACCTGTGAGTTTGTGGCCAATTTGTTTTGTGTAGTTAATTGATTTCCAGTAATGAATACATTTGCATGAAGCAATCATATTTTGCCCTCTCCCATGTTGTGTAAAAAACATGAAAAATTTACAGTTTATGGTCAATTTGGGTTAGATAAATTTGCAATTAATTTGATAAATCGCATGGGTTATTTCATCGCGAATAAATGTTTTTAATCGTTTGACACCCCTAATAATAATGTAACTCTTATCTGTATTTCCTCACACCCCAACCTGTACTTTACATTTAATATTACAGATATTTATAGTATGCAATTACACACTTGTTCAATGTTTTGCAATGCAACTCTTATGTTCCACGACATCTGGTATTAAAGTAAAATATATTTGATTCAAAACCTAAATTGTCATAGTATTCTTTTTATTAAGTGTGGAGAAGTGGTAATATGACATGAGAACCTGCTAAACATTTTAAGTCCTTTTATTTTCCCTGCTTGCCCACTAATTACAAAAATGCTCATAACTTTTGACCCAAGGGTGATGCATCCAATCTGTTATTCTCTGCATATGCATGATCATGTCATACACTTTATAGTTTCCCTGTATACAATACTAATACAATTTGAATGTACTACTACTTTTCTATTCAATATGGTCTATTGGCGATTCAACAGAAATTGTTTAAATTCAAGGTTGAAGAAAAGCCCAACATTCTTTTCAGTTTTGAATAAATTTCACTATACATATCTCATGTACACAATTTCTAAGGCATACATCTACTAAAATGACAGTAATTATATGTTTATTATATATTTTATATATATTTATTTCTGTAATCCCTTTCTTGTCCCTAAATATGTCACTACTGAAACGTGGTTAAAAATGTGTAATAAGTGAAGTAGATTTTTTAAGAAAATTAGTTTCAACACTAAATTTTTATTAAATTTCAATAATCTAATTAGATAACATAAAACAAATCAATGTGCATTTTGTTATAAAATTTACAAAATGCATTATATTTACTTCATAATTGCTGATTGATATTATGCATGCACACTATTTGGGGTCAACTATGGTTTTTTCAGGGCCGATACCGATTATTAGTAATCAAGGAGACTAACTGACATTTGGAATTGATACACATCCCCAAAAATAATGCTAATCTTTGTCAAAGTTTAGAATGGCATAAATACAAAACTTTGTTGAAATGCCTTTACGCATAAACATTCAATTAAGAGAACTTTTCAACTTGCTTTTCAAGGTGCTCCCAGCAGCATTTCTTATACATAATACTCCCATACTGTACTTTTACATCTTTTCTTTAGTCCATCCATATCTGTAAGTGCTGAATGTGGGCAATGCAAGATGGGATCAAAGTGGTGTCAACCCCACACACTTCTTTGCTGTTGGTTGAGGCTGGAAACTAATGTTTAATTCGCCCCTTTGATTCTCTCTCATAGAATTCAAGTAAACAGGCTTGCCAATGTTAAGTTTGCATGTGTGACCATGCTCTCAGTACCATAAGTTATTAATTTTGCCTTGGCAGGCGATGGCCATTCGTCTGCATTCGCTCGTGTGACCTTGCCCATAGCCTTATAGTTCTACTTCTTGCTAGTCGGCCGGCTATGTAATGGATCAACAAATTAACTTGTTGACGTTCGTTACTGCATTAAAGTTAGCTCTACGAGATTTTACATTAGCTCACATTATTTTGACCATCGGCTAAAGCCTGGTTTATACTTCTGCACTTAAACGTCTCTGCGTAGCTTCACAGAGAAGGGGTTTCTGGAAAAGCGTAGCTCACCAAGGATCGCCGACATGTTGATGGGGAATCCTCCCAAATCCTGACAGCCCGTCGCATCTTCTCAGTGCGTCAAACAATCGCTGATTAGTTGCGCAGGGTAGGAAGCAAGTAGATATTCAGTAATATTTTAACTATATCCCGAACTATTGAAAATAAAGATGACAATGAAATGGAGGTGATAGGCCGATTTTCAATAGCCTTCAAATCATATTAGTGGTTTTCTATGCATAATGTCCCATAGATGTTCTATTGGATTTAGGTCAGGTGAGCGTGGGGGCCAGTCAACGGTATCAATTCCTTCATCCTCCAGGAACTGCCTGTATACTCTACCCACATGAGGCTGGGCATTGTTGTGCACCAGGAGGAACCCAGGACCCACTGCACCAGCAGAGGGTCTGACAATGGGTCCAAGGATTTCATTCCTATACCTGATGGCAGTCAGGGTGCCGTTGTCGAGCCTGTAGAGGTCTGTGCGTCCCTCCATGGATATGCCTCCCAGACGGTCACTGACCCACCACCAAACCGGTCATGCTAAACGATGTAACAGGCAGCATAACGTTCTCCACGGCTTCTCCAGACCATTTCACGTCTGTCACATGTGCTCAAGGTGAACCTGCTCTCATCTGTGATAAGCACAGGGCGCCAGTGGCGGACCTGCCAATTCTGGTGTTCTATTGCAAATGCCAATCGAGCTCCACGTGCTGGGCAGTGAGCACAGGGCGCACTAGAGGACATCGGGCCCTCAGGCCACCCTCATGAAGTCTGTTTCTGATTGTTTGGTCAGAGACATTCACACCAGTGGCCTGCTGGAGGTCATTTTGTAAGGTTCTGGCAGTGCTCATCCTGTTCCTCCTTGCACAAAGGAGCAGATACCGGTCCTGCTGATGGGTTAAGGACCTTCTACGGCCCTGTCCAGCTCTCCTATTTCCTCCATGCTCTTGACTGTGCTGAGAGACACAGAAAACCTTCTTGCAATGGCACGTATTGTTGTGCCATCCTGGAGGAGTTGGACTGCCTGTGCAACCTCTGTAGGGTTCAGGTATCGCCTCATGCTACCAGTAGTGACACTGACCCTAGCCAAATGCAAAACTAGTGAAAAACAGTCAGAAAAGAGGAGGGAATAAATGTCTGTGGCCTCCACCTGGAAAACCATTCCTGTTTTGGAGGTCGTCTCATTGTTGCCCCTCTAGTGCACCTGTTGTTAATCAGTTTCAGCTGCTTTGGTGTTGATGAAATTGACAACCCCCTCTGCTACTTAACTGATCAATATCCCAGAAGTTTAATTGACTTGATGCAATGCTCTGATTAAACAGTGTTCCTTTAATTTTTTTGAGCAGTGTATATAAAAATGTTTTTACATTTCAAACGTCATATTTTCTACTTTAATTTATTCGGTCTAGGGTTGTTTTCGACTAGTCTAAATTTAAACTTGCGTTTAAACATCAGGGAAATTAGTCGTTAGGAACATCCCTAGTGTTCAGGCTTAGTCTGTGACAGGAAAGTTGAGAACAACAATTTTCGCAAAGTTCCTTAATTCCAGTTTTTTTTCATAAAATAGATCTTAATCTTTCATTAGCCATTTAGAAGAAAATAATGTTTCATTACAACAAAGTATATACATTTACAAATGTTTCACTGTAATTTTCAATAACTGAAATTTAGGGGTTTGGGTTGTGGACAACTACCAATAGAAAGTAGCATATAAACCCTAATTTTGTAAATGTGTAATTGCATAGTACCACAATAGAAATATTGTTCCTAAATAGACCATATCATTATCAAGATAGATAAAAGTTTAAATTCTTTTTAAAATATTTATTTTAGGTGGGGACTGCAAATTGAACCATTTCTGTAGAATCACCCATATACAGTTTAGATGTTCAGCGTAATATGAACACCACAGAAACCATTAGGCACCAGATCTTGAAATACTAGTAAAGAATAGATTTTGGGAATTTCAAACCTGAGTTGGAAATGGTTAGGTGTGTTTTTATGGACATACTCTCAAACAAACAAACTTTGGTAACCTTTTTTATTAAATTATATTTAGTTCTTAAGAAAATTAACATTGTTGCGAAGGTTAAATATTGCCCTGTCAGCTTTTTTTATACTCCATTCCTTATCAAATTTATTTTTAAGCAGGCTGCCACGACAGAACTTGCCGGTGGAGAGAACAGGCCTACAGCTACTCAGATAACAGGTAAGTTTGCTTTGAGAGTCACGCATTATAACATCTAATCAACCTGCACTTAATCACATAAACTAGTACATATTTTCATATTCTGCCGGTTTAAGGCTATAAACAAATGGGATCACAAAAACAACAAACCCTGAACTAGGGATGTTCGATTCATCTTCATTAAGAATATAATCTTAATTTAATGATTAAATTGAACAGTGGGTGGTGCGGTGGATAGCGCTGTCGCCTCACAGCAAGAAGGTTCTGGGTTTGGTTCTGCCTGCCGGCTGGGGCCTTTCTGTGTAGAGTTTGCATGTTCTCCCCGTGTCTGCGTGTGTTTTCTCCGGGTGCTCCGGCTTCCTCCCACAGTTCAAAAACATGTGGGTTAATTGGTGACTCTAAATTGCCTCGGTGTGAATGTGAGTGTGAGCGGTTGTCTGTTCCTATGTGTCAGCCCTGTGATTGACTGGCGACCTGTCCAGGGTGTACCCCGCCTCTTGCCCTGTGTTGGCTGGGATAGGCTCCAGCTCTTTTCGAGAGAAAATATCTCTTATTAATGTTTTCAACTGCAAGTGCAATACAATATTTGCAAATGTTCAAATAAAGCTTTGTGGGGAAAATCAATTAATTGATTATTGTCCATTAACGTGAGCGGTTGATCGATCATGGAAATTCTTGAAAATGTGCAACCCTACCCCGAACCCAATGTTTTGGCTATGATCAACAATTTTTTTTTTATAAATGTCATACACTACAGAGGCTTATAAAGTTGGTTCCCAAAACAAACACAATTAATATATGTATTTAAATTTGAGATGGCAGCGTTATGTTAAGCATTTACTGCTGTTTTTGTCAAAGGAGCACTCTGTGATGAGGTCAAAAAATATTTGTTACACCAATCACAAATTGAGGCCAGTTTTGTCTATTGTTACACCAGTCCCTTAAATTTATTAAATTAAAAGCCAGACAGTGTGTACACTTTATGTGCTTTAATCCATGAGAACAGTGCATTTAGTGCTTGGTTGAAGCCAGTAAAAATTTAGAATTTAAAGCCTGCTGTTCCTTGTGCAAGGAAACTATAAAATTAGGAACTTTGGGTATAAACAGAATAAAGAATAAAGTCGTTAAAAACTCATCAGCGAAGACCCGTCGTCTCCCATTATTCATTGTTCACATTGAGAGCATCAAAGATGGATGTGAATAAATTAATTTACTTTGCAAGTAATTCTGGTCAAATCCGTCATGTGCTTTGTACTTTTTTTTGCCAGTGTCGACATGACAAAAGTCTTATTGCATTCATAACGGTCTTAAAGGACATTAAAACGTTTTTAATTGATTCTTGATAAACCCTGTTTACTTGCAAGCTGCTCTTAAAGGTTTCGATAGCCATAAGGTTGCATTAAAATACGCTATTGTTAGTTCAATGTAGGTTGGTTTACAGTCTACAGTTGAAGAAAATGTTGGAGAAAGAATAAGGAAGTGTTGTGAAAAAAGAAAGGCTATTAAATTATGGGTGACCCAGAAAGATCGACCTTGACGATTCAATCTAAAGATCCTGATTTTTACTGCAACTTCACAAAATGTAGTTAGGAGAAGATCATTCCATTCCAGATATATGGGTGGTGCTGAATGTACGATTTTACTTAGAATTGCTTTGTTTCTCTCAATAGATCATTGAGTGTGTGAGTGAGACGAGGTCAGGCATTAAGGTGTGACATTGTGGGAGTGTTGTGGTTCTTTATCTTTGTTTACAACTCGTGCGGTGAACGATGAAAGCTACTGTTCCATGGAATTTACATAGTAGGTATGTTTTTGCGCTGCAGAATTAAATCAGAACGAAGTAACCGAAGTACAGCTAGGCTGGTGCTACTGAAGCTAGCACTATTGGTCCGGAGTTCTCCCAATTACGGTCTGTAGGATGTGAGACACAAAGTAACAATAGCCTATATTTTTGCTATAAATGTGGTTGAAATCATAACAAACTTATACCAATAGATTTTCGGATTGCCAGATAGTCTATATGAAAAAAGGAACGAATATTCGTATCAAACAATCGCATCCGAGTTCGTTAATGCCCTAATTTAAATTTTAAAACAATCAATCTAGGGACAAACGGGAGTGTTTGCTGCTGTGTATTGTTATTTTAGTTTGTTATTGAAGGTCAACGTTAAAGTGTATTCAACATAAAATCTTTCAGAAGTGTGCAAAGAATTTGTTTAGATCTCATTTTCATTCCTTAGTTTAATCTCTATTTTAAGTAAATATACTAGGAAAGCTTATTCATAAGGGATAAGTTATTTAGCTTTGTTTAAACTACGATATTTTGTCCATCAGCATGAGATACATAAACTACACCTTTTTATCTACATAGATTGGACAAAAAGCATTTCACTTTATTTGTCATAAGGAGAGATACTGGTGATACAGTATGTGCTAAAGAGGGTTGTACATGATCCTTACATGTTAGTTGGTCTAATGGAGTTCTAAGTCTAATTCTAAATCCAAATAGTTTGTTTTCTGACTGGGCTGTCTCAAACAAACAACAGAAAGTGAACAGAATGAAGAGCCTACTTGGTAAATACTGTATATAATACAGGATTTAACAAAAAAAAAACTATTAATCCAAAAACTGCATCTCTGCAAAGACATCATGTTATCTAGCCACTGGTGTACACAATTTTTAAGCTTTAAATGTTGCCAACAGCGCACTGGACTTTTATTTTATGAAATGTAATTTAATTAAAAATACATTTGCATAACTGACTCCTCCTAAAGCTGGCCGTCAGTCGATCTCATGCGATGAGTCATTTCCACCAGGCACTAGGTAACGAGTCGGGTCGTAACGTATGGGAACGGCTATGGTGCATTTCCACCAAGCACTAGGTAACTGGTCAGGTCGCTACGTATCGGAATGGTTATGTTTGCGTTTCCACTGGCAAAAGTTGTGTATGGTACAGTAGATAACCGTTCCGTCCTGTTTTTCACTACCCTTCTGTTGAGGTTCCTAGCACACTGACCTGGTACTAGGAGGTGGAGCTTGAAACACTACATGCATCTTAACATCCAATGTACAAATACATACAAACCCACTGCTTTTAAATATCCCATCGATTGTGACCGAGACTACTGGTATAAGCGCCTCACGACACAGGCACGTTCTATTTATTTAATAGTTAGGTGGCTATGAACCCCATTTATATTTTATGGTACTTGTTTGCGGTGGAAACGCAAAGCAGATCTAGGGTTAGATACTGGTTTCAAGGTAACTATAACAAAAGTGTTTGGAAATGCGACATAGCTGTTCCGATACGTAACGACCTGACCAGACTCGTTGCCTACTGCTTGATGGAAATTAGGCATAACTAAGCCAGAATTCCTGCTGCCAAGAAAGGTGCCTATGCTCCTGTATGAAAAGGGATGGCTCCCTTAGACTAAAGTATTACACCAGTTCTAAGTCTAGCAGGGCATGAAAAAAATGCAAAGTAGTGCTTACTGGACAAGACTTGTATGAATACCGTTAATTTATACTTTCTGAAATTAACTTCTTTTTTTTTTTTTTCATTTATTTTTTCAGATGCAGAATTTTCACAACTGAAGCAAGTTCAAGCTTCTGATGCCCCCTCAAATCTTCCCCAACATGATGTGAATGCTGATCCAACCCAAAAAAGTGAAGCTAACGTGATGGAGGAGAAACCAGAATGCATCGGAGGACAGGAAAATGTTCCCCTTCACTCACAATCAGTGGACAGTTTACCACCAGACCAGTCTAAAACAGAAAACAATGACAAGTCACAAGATAAAAATGGTGTAGCTAAAACTGAAAGCCAACCGTTTAGGTGTAATGCATGTTTGGACACCTTCCCTACCAAAACAGCATTGAGTGTTCACTACAACTCTTTATCCCATGTGCAAAGGATGAAAACTGGGTCCTCAAATCCAGATGGGGAAATCAATTCAGGTCCCTCAGTCCCTGTTCTGTCTCGGCCATATATATCCAACAAGCCCTACCAGTGTGCTGTGTGTAGAGTTTCTTATAATCATGCCATCACTCTGGAAAGCCATATGAAATCTGTTTTACACCAGACCCGTAGTAGAAATGCTGGAAACGCAGGCAATATTGCAGCTGGGAATACTGGAAGCAACAGCACAGCGGTTACCCCTGGTGGTAGAGCCACACATTTTTCTACCACAACCAATTGTGTGGGCCAAGGAAACCTGATGGTATCCAAAGACTCAGAACTAATTCAAACCACACTGGCTCCCTCACTGCTATCCTCCCCTGTGGCTTCAGCTCAGGCTGTGTCTGCTTTTCTCACCCTGCTCACATCAAGCCCCAGTTCTCTCTCTCACTCTCTTCTGCCCTCCATATTTCCACCTGGTGCTACCACAACTCAGTTGATGACTCAGCCTCAGATGCTTATGCCCTTGATCTTAAATGGCCTCCAAGCACAGAGCCAGGGGCTTCCCCCGGAGAATATAGGTCATCTCCTGACTCAAGCAGTACCTTTACAAGGTCTCAATGCAGCGCAGCAAGCAATCTTGGCACAAAAAATTAGCCGTTTACAGAACCAATGGCCTACTGTTGGAATCTCACAAACCTGTCCAGAAATTGGTAAGCAATATTTTAAGTGCAAAGAAGAGGGTGGGAAGGAAGAGTGTGCCCCAGTTGAAGAAAATAGGTTACTCAAAGTTGAGGGGGAAGAGAGCCTCAATATGGAAATTTGTGATTTTAAGAAAGAGAAGGCAGAGGAAAAGGGCCATACAGAGCATTTACCTTATCTTAAAGCAGAAAGTAAAAGAAACAGGGTTGAGAGGGAGGTAAGCATTTTGCAAGCAGATATAGACCATACAGCGAGAGACGGCTCAGCAAATCAGTTGGATGGAGATCAAGTGAAAGACAAAATAGCTCAGCTGCAAATTAGTTTATCTCCAATTGTAGACAAGTGTCTCCATTATGACAACGGCTCACCTTGTGGTTCAATTCCCAGCACCTCAAGTCTCAGCCCAGTCAATTGGAATCTTACTCTCAGTCCAGATTCCACCCCTAAAAAATCCCAGTCTGGGACCAGCTCAAGTGTTTCAGTTGAGACCCCCCAAAAATGTAGCTCTTTTAAAAAACCCTCTATTTCCCCTGACAAAAGTCGCTCCTTTTCTAATATAAGGGGTCGTCAGCTTTTACTAGGTCCCTCAGTGCTATCAGAGTTTCAATCAGAAGTTCTCTGGGCGTTTTTTGAGTCGCGTAGTGAGGCAGATGCAGCAAGTCCGCCCCATGAGGACTGTGAGGCACTTGGCAGGGAGGTAGGGCTCACTGAAAAAGAAGTGCGAAAGTGGCTTAGTGAAGCCAGAAATATGAAAGAAAGGCAGAGAGCTACTGAAAGAGAATACAGAAAAGGTTTGGCAGGATTTTCTAGTGGAGGATTTGAAAATGACAATAACGACGAAAGTTCTCTTGTGATAGCAGAAGGTGATGATGGATTTGTGGCGATTGATTTGTCTAGCAGTAGAAAGAGGAGGAGAAGGGAAAGGGACATGGGGAGGGACAGTCAAGCAGACTATTGCCTAACCTCTGACTCAGACAATGAAGAAGTCTACACATCTGTAATTGTGTCGGATGAGGACAGTCAGCATGCTTCAATGAAAGAGGGTTCTGATAGCCCTACTAGAGAGGACCTACAGAGGGAGACGGCATGTGGGGGGAAAGTGTTGCGTTCCACCACAGTCTTTCTCTCTGAAGCAGAAGATGAGGATGATGAGGAGGGGAGTGAAGGTCAGAGATCAAAGCGTAAAAGGAGAAAAGGTGAATTTGCGCGCGAAGAGGCCGAAATTAAGCTGGAAAGACAGGACCCTGATGTGGATTTAGAACTGGAAGCCCAAGCTGATCCTACCCCCCTTCCTCATACATTGGATCACACAGGGCTTCACAGTGGCGTCCTACATTCCCTGCCTCTGTCTCTATCCCTTGCTCCCCTCTCCCAGTTCATTCGCCCATATGTTCTCTCCCTCCCACACTCTGTGGTTGGGGTTGGAGTAGCAGAGGGAGATGGAGGAAAGACACCTGCCTTTCCAAGCCCACCTAACGTCACCCGCTTTTCTGACCCTCTAATCACACACTCACTCTCCCCCCGTAATGAAACCTCTTGCTATTTGTCCAATAGCGGAGGCTGTGAATCTGCTTTAGATCTCAGCATAGGGAAGAGCAGCAGTTCAAAAGCTTCTTCTTCCACATATGCCATGGGTGACAAAACCGCAGTACAGAAAGGTCGTTTGCTAGATGGGCTTGGTCTGAGGCCCACTGCCAAAGGACTGATTGTTGTCCAGGTTAAACCTGAACCAACAGCACCCATTTCTAACAGCTTTACCAATTGCAATAACATGACTAAGACCAGTGCCATTTACATGAGGGCATCAGAGAAAATAAATGCTACGCTACTTGAGAAAGAACAAGAAATGGAAAAAGAGAGAGAGCAAAAAAGGCCCAAAGGCAAACGGTACAGAGATATGAGACGCTCAAGAACCATTATACAAGCTGAACAGCTGGACATACTTTATGGCTGCTATTTTAAAGATCCGAACCCTGGAAAACATGAGTTTGAACAGATTTCAGAGTGGGTCCATCTCCCCAAAAAAGTGGTGCAGATTTGGTTCCAAAATATGAGGGCCAGGGAACGCAAGGGGGAAGTTCGCTTCATCAGTGATGGCACCCTGGCAGCAGTTGGAAAACCGCTCATCAAGTTCACCTGGCCACTGTCTAAACCCATCTTTTCGAGTGTCCCAAAGTCCGGTACCAACAGTGGGTCTGTTTCAGCCATACCTGTACGTACGCTCCTTAAGTCTGTCAAAACAAAAGGGGAAGATAAAGAAGTTGTAAAAGGCACTAGCCAAGTAGTTATTAAACCTAAGGAAGCAACCGCTACATTCTCTTCTGGAAACAGCAGTACGATTGCAGTGCCAAAGACTAAGCTGAAGACCACCAGCAACATCACTATGGTAAAAATTGCTCCTAAAACTGCAGCTTCAATTTTACCAACTACTCCCAAGGAGCCCCTCTCCACTGGTCGTCCGACACTAAAACGTAAGCTAGAAGAGGTGGGTGAAGATGATCAGACCGATGAGGAGGATGAAGAAAAGGGCTCGACACCTGGGCCAGATCTCCCCAACCGTGTGGTACCAAAACCACCCTCAACAGCAATTACAAAGCCTCCTGTTTCCACAATGATTTCTCAAAAACAGAATGGTATCAATTGCTGGTCGGCCAAAAGCTCTTTTAAGATAAATACTCTCTCAAGGGAACAGTTAGGCCTTTCCACACCAATGCCTCACACCGTCACCACTAGCGCGACTCCTGCCTCCACTCCCACCGCCACCCCTAATAGCACCACAGCGACCTCAGCACAACCAAACACCCATGGATCTGTAAAGGTTGCTACCACCATGACTAAATCTAGCCCAACAGAGGGTAGTTTCCTGCATCACTCATCCAGCCGTAGGCCCCGCACACACCTCTCTTGTTTGCAGCTCTCTATCCTGCAGTCTTGTTATGAGACATGTGCCCATCCTAACGCCATGGAGTGTGTAGAAATTGGTACTGAGTTGGGACTGCCACTGAAGGTCGTGCAGATCTGGTTCCAGAATACTAGAGCAAAGGAGAAACGCTGGAGGCTACAGCAAGAGAAATTGGTAAGATGTATAGGTAGTTAGTGCACTGCCACTTCATGTTTAACCAACAACTGACACATCTTAACATCTTAAACTGTCCCAAAAACATAAAATTTGGGAAATAAACGTATCATTCTAATGTCTTATTGTAAAAGGTTATTGTTTTGTATATTGGCTACTTAAAGTTTGAGATCATATCAACCCGACATATTTTTTTCTATCCGAAACCCTAAAACTCATGATAGTTGTATATTTGTCAGATTGTGTATTTAAAGTAAAATGTTAAAGGTTATATTAAGCTAATCCTTTAATACTTATTTTCAAACAAGTCTATTGATATTAAACCTTAGATAAGGGGTTGCCAACGTTTTTGTGACGGAAGCTACTTCAAAGTTATGAGAACCGTCGAGAGCAACTACTACATTATGTTTTAAGCATTATGGCACATAATCCCCTGAGTTATAACCATAGACAGCCCAGTAAACTGAAGCTGTTGGTCTAAATTCCGCATGGCAGTGTTATAATGTTGAAAACTACGCTTTATTGCAAAATAGAAACAGGTTTATGCCTTAAAATGTCAACGTTGAAAATCTTTTTTTCGTCAGTCTAAAGATTCGGCCATCAATGTTGTGTCACCCTTAATACCACCATCAGTAAATGCCGCTTTGTTCTTTGTCAAATAATGTGCAACTTTAGAAGATGCCTCGGTTGCTGCATAGCTTTTCTTGAGAGGTTTAGTGAACAAAGATCGTTGCCTTTGCTAAACGGCCTTTAGCTCGTTCATCTTTCAGCCCGAAGACTGCTGTCAGTGGGGAAGTCTTTTTTTTAAGTCCTTGTGGACTGTGGTTAAGTGCCTTTCCACTTTACACCATCCTACGGACTGCTACGCTAATGCCGCAGATTAAACACACTTGCTTTTTACTAGTGTAAACAAAAAAAATTCTCCCACTCTTTCATAATTGCGTCGCTTCGTTCTTAATTGTGGAAATTACGTTATGCATTTAATGGTATTAAGTATTGTAGTCTAGCTAGCCAGCAGCACGGTATTATGAATATATTGCCGAACTTTGCACTTGCATATTAATTGAAAGCTAAATGGTAAATATTTTTGTTTAATTCGTATCAACCAATCATAA
This sequence comes from Galaxias brevipinnis, assembly GCA_036023535.2. Classification (NCBI taxonomy): domain Eukaryota; kingdom Metazoa; phylum Chordata; class Actinopteri; order Galaxiiformes; family Galaxiidae; genus Galaxias; species Galaxias brevipinnis. The sequence continues at coordinate 88,606 of JAVQIZ010027730.1, forward strand.
AATGCAGGTGGGATCAATGTTATCCAGCGGCTCTTTGATTGGATAATAAATGGGGAAATACAGTCACGGCAACTTTTTTTTTTACATCACCATATAACAGAATTAGATTATTATAAAAATAAAAAAAATGTATTTAAAGGTTTGCTAGACCATTTTATTATCACACAAAATATAACATTCACGATTTTAATAAAATGGCATTGCTTCAGTGTATTGTTTTGTTCAGTGTTAAACTTGATTTTGAAAAGGAGTTAAATATTAACTTTTTTACCCCCATAGCCTCATATAGAATAGGTCATCATCTTTGGCTGCTAACAAACTTTCAAGACAGGTGTAGGTGAAGGTAAAGAGTTAATTAATCCATTTCGTAAAAAAACATTGGTGTGTGAGGGATGGGTTCTTCACGAACAGTTGTAAAAGCCAACAACACAGTAACAGCGTATTTTTATTTTGAACATTGTTTGAGGAAATGTTATCTGCAGAGTAGCCCAATACCATTCAAGTCGTGTACATCGGTCGAGATGTTAATTAAACCCAAACTAATAATTAACTTATGTTCTTTTACTTTACGTATATTAAGTTGTTGTTGACAGACTTATCACTTTGGCACAAACTGATTGCTATTTTATTTTATTTTATTGATACAGGGTCAACTTACTGAGACTCTCTTTTGCAGCAGTGCCCTAATTACACAATCTCTCCTTTCTCTTGTTACTTTTTCAGTCTCCTTTGTCATCAGAGAAAGTGGATGTGAGCTCGGGCAGCTACCTGCAGTACAATGCACTCCGAGCCAACCGTCCCATACTGCCTAAACCAGTTCAGCTTACGGTCCTGGAGCCTGCCATACCCCCCATTGCGGGTCAACAGGCAACCAAGGAGACACTTCGGGGTAGGTGTGATGTCTGTGACGCGACGTTCGAGTCGAGAGCTGCAGCGAGATCCCACGTCTTCTCCGGTCGACATCTTGCTACTTTGAGAAGCACTAACTTTGGCCAACCAGCAACACTTGTCAACAACAAGGGATCTGGCAGTGGGTCCAGTTCTGTCACTGGTCCTAGCGGGGAGGGGGTTGAGTCCTCCCCAACTTCTACCAGCAACACAAGCTAGGCCACCGAACAGTACCGATCTGAACATGCTTTGGACCTATTGGGATTCCTAGATTTTAATCACTCAAATTGGGCACTAATTCTCTTAAGCTGAAACAATTTGTTACTGACGTTTGCCCACACGCCCTCTATCCCCGTGGTCTCTTACTAGTTAGCTGTTGGACATTTTTTGCAGAGTTTACTTGGATGGACTTGCATAGATTATTGTCACTGCTCCAAACGTCAGTCAAGGTTCTCAGTTAAGTGATAAAAATTTTATGTTTCTTAACATTGAGGTCTGGGATTTAAAACTCACTTTTCTTTTTTAATTGTCCCACAACTAAACCTTTTTCTGTGCTGCTCTACTCCTTCTTCAAAGCTAGTACAAAATACAATCTTTATTTAGAATTGGGGTTTGATGGTGGGCAAGCGATTTGTTTCAAACAGACTAAAGTAATCTAAACAATATCCCGCTTTGCTCCCTCAACATTATCCTGTGTCCAATATTTGCCACGGGCTGCTTGGATTCACTGCAAGAGGATTAAGCCTGAGGCAACACTTTTTGACTGAGCTGGACTGTCACCCTTTATTTACAACAGGGTTTAGAACACCAGAAGTGGATATCATTTACAAGGGATTTGAAGGTACTTGCAACAAAATAGGGCTGTTCATATGATTATTTATCCCACCCTGTAAACAACTGGTATGCTCAATTTTAACGACAATCCAAATAGACGGGGAGAAACCGTGACTGAAGCAGGAAATATGGCATACAGCACTTTGATGCGTTTCACCTTGTATTAAATTCTAAACCATTCTAACGCAGTGTCTTTGTTCTGAAAGGCAGATGATGCATGTTGAATGTCTCTAATCACCAGAATTCATATTTTGAATTTATCCACAAATCAGTAACAGGGATGCAATCCAACTGCTTGCACAGAGTCGAGTGACTATGGGCAGAGAGAGAATAAAGTAGCCTAGTAGAGGGCATCAGATTAGATGTACACTCATTCTTGTTGATATAGCAAAGTGAAATCAGAATAGCTACTTAAACCATCCCATTTTCAAACCAATAAAAGCATAACTATGTAGGCTAAAATGTCATCCTAATGGAATGCGGACTGAGATTAGTTACAACTTGAAAATCAGCTTGACATTTCACTATCTATCCATTCAACACAAATTTGTAGCCTGTTAGGCAAAGTGATATAGGGAAGTGTCAGTCTGACTTAGGCTCAACTAATTTGACAGTATTTCTCTTTAGTGCATCACAAAGTCAATCTCACTGAATCCACATAAATGAGGTAAATGCCAAAGCAACACAGATAAATGTGGTCTTTGGAGCAGTTTCCATTGAAAAATGAGGAAGAAATTATGTATTTTTTATGAAAGATCTTTAATCAGCTGATCTACACAAGTAGATTTTATCTTTTGGTCAAATTAAGTCACTAAAGAGAATTATGAGGAAAAAGGTTTTCGTTGGTGGCTTTTTCTTTTTACTTTCTTAATGTGCTTTTGCTAATAATGTAAAGGGTGAAACAAAGATAAAGGAGTTGGACAGTTTTCAAAAACCATATATATTGTGGGTGCTCATAAAAGCAAATTGATAAACATGAAATGTTTAAACTGAGCTAACGTGCTGTTTTGAAGGACGCATAATATACTAAAGATGTTTTCCTTCCGTTTTTAAGTTGTATATTGTTATTAATAATGTTACTATGAATAGTTTTAACAAAATGCAAACCTAAAAAAATGAACTTTTGTTAAGTATATTAAGAGAACTTGATATTCCAAAGTTGTTTTCCTTTTGCTTTCTGTCATTTGAAAAACCAAAAAGCAATTGAGGTTGAAAGAGCAGGAAAGATGTTCTATATGCAAACTGTAAAGGATGTCCCGTGACTTGACACAACTTGGGCCGGTCACTATTTTATATGTAAGCTACTAATAAAAGCATTTTAACCACCATAATACCAGCCACTTGGTGGGGTTTAAAGAGTAAATGTGTTCAAATACCCTTCATTGGTAATCATTTTCTCTAATCTGAAAAAAATAAGGACTGGTTTGCAGTTCTGTGCCTCAAGACTGGGATTACACGGTGTTGCACTGTCCAAGATAGATACATTTTTATGGAGATCTGCTTTTTATTTTTATTAAATTCTTCATTGTCACTTTCATTATCACTTGTTATAACTGTACTACTTGTACTTCTATTATCATCACTATTTTGATTATTATTGATCCATAACTGTTTTCATTATATCTCTTTAGAGGTTGGAATATTCAAACAATGGTGGCAGTGTTACAAAAATTGTTAGATTTTGTTTGCCTATGTCTCCTTCAATTGTGCCGGCCTTGTGTTGTTGGGTCTCCACTCTGTTTCCTTTGATATACAGAAAACCAATAAAATCAATTGGAAGAACAACACCGCCCATGGTAATTTGAAAAGTAGGGTATTCTTGGCAGTTAACTTCAATCGTATTTTATGATTGAAGGCACGCTTTTCGGAGAAAATCTGATTTAACAAGGGATTACGCAAAGCCAAGGTAAATTGCCATGATTCAGTTTACTTAAATGTATATAATGTTTAATGTGTCAGTTAGGCTGATTCAGAACAAATTAGTTCAGTACATTGAAACCTTACTTGAGCTAAAAGCTCACGTCATCAGGGACCACCAATAATTTCAACTAGTAATGGAGAATGCTGGACCTGTGAGTTATACAAGTGCCACATTTAAAATACTTAAAGCATCACATGATATGATTTTCCCAAATACCAATAAATTACCAAAAACTTGAAATAAATGTAACCGTCTTGTCTTCCTATGGAGGAATTCGGAACTAGATGAAATTGAATGGGAATGACATTGGTTGAGGAATAATTTCTAAAGTAGGGGGACAACTTTGTTTTATGTACAAAATAACAATAAATTGTAATGTAAAGCGATTGAATTTGTTGGATTACTTACTACGCAATTTAATCCGATTTACTTTGCTGCTCTTTGTCAGCGGGCAACTAAAGCAACTTTATAACCACCCTGTGGTCTCTATGCAAAATGTACAAGCAAATGTTTTATTCATGATCAAGTGCACTCCACAAATCCATAATGTTTGGCGATGACTTCATATGGTTCTGTTTTTCATTTACGTTTTTAATTAATATATTTCAAGATCTCAGATAATGTAAAGATTTTGTAATGGCTTGTAAAATAGTTGGAAAGGTAGAATAAATATAGGCTGAATGCAGTTGGTTGTTCAGGTGAGAACTTATTAACTGCACAAAGTAGGGAAGTTCCCAAATAAATATTACTCCAGATGTCATGTACAATAATTCATTTCCCTACCTGCTTGTTGTTACTTTCCATGTTGATAGTGGCTAGTTCAGTTAATTGCACAGCCCCCCCCCCCCACACACACACACACACACACGCACATTAATACTGTTACTCACAAGATGTTATGAGATGTTAAAGTATTAAATTGTTTTAATTTGATTGTTATGTGTCCACAGGTTCACGATTTGAATCAATATTTTCTGTTTTTGAATCACCTGGTACGGTGTTGTGGTCAATCCTTTTGATTCACAACGTTCGCTGTGGAGGTTAACAAAGCTCCAAACCCTTTGAAAACAGCCTAGGCCAGATCATTTGGTTCTTCTAAGTTGTTATCCCATACTTCATCCTCTTCTTTAATGTTATAATCTGAACCTTTGTCAGTTGTCAGCTCTGGATAAAATACTTGAATTTATCAGCCAATAACTTAGTTGTTATTGTTGTAACGGTTAGATAATGAAATGGCATTGTACTAAAAAAGTAGATAGTAGTTTAAAGAGTAGATACCTATTCATTCAACAAAATGAAGTACACATTAAATATTGCAGACATATTCCTTCCTTCCTAAAAGATTAAGATGGGCAAAATAACACATTGGACAAAAAAAAAGTGTTGTTCGAGCGCTTATCATCCTGAGTCACGAGGTGCGCTCGAGCAATGGCACCAAACGCTCAAGTCAGTGCTCCGTAAATGCTGCCTAGAAACAAGAGTTGGGACGAGTGCGTTTACATGAGGCATGGACCTTTGTGAAGACTGCTCTCGCCTCTGCCCAACGTGGCATGAAACGGCAGTTTGATTGCCGCGCCATGGTACGATCGCTGCAGCCAGTGGCTAACCGCTGCTTCACTTGAACCTCGCCAAATGCAAGTTTGGAAAGGCCACAGTAACTTATCTTGGGAAACAAGTAGGAAGAGGGCAGGTACGCCCTGTTGAAGCTTGAGCTGAAGGGGTGAAGGCGTTCCCAGTGGCCGCTATCAGGCGTGAGCTGCGCCATTTCTTAGGCATGGTCGGTTATTACCGCAGGTTTTGCCGTAACCTTTCCTTAGTTGTAGTCCCGCTGACTGGTCTCTTGAGCCCAGCCGTGCCATTTATCTGGTCCCCTGAATGTCAGGACGCTTTTGTTTGTGCAAAGGCACTCTTGTGTAGTGCCCCAGTCCTGGCAGCACCAGACTTCACCAAGCCCTTCAAGCTTGAAGTGGACGCCAGTGTTGTCGGTGCAGGGGCGGTGTTAATCCAAGAAGATGCAAATGGCCTAAATCACCCCGCATGTTATTTCTCAAAGAAATTAAATCAGTGTCAGTCACACTACTCTACTATTGAAGAGGAAACGTTGGCCTTACTTCTGGCTTTGCAAGTCTTCGAAGGTAATGTCGGTACCACCACCCTTCGTGTGTGTGTGTGTGCGTGCGTGCGTGCGTACAGTGACCATAACTCCTTGACATTCCTGTCCCGTATGCATAATCACAACCAGCGCCTGATGCACTGGGCAGTACTAGTTCAGGGTTACAACCTCAGAATCAGACATAAGAAAGGCGCCAACAATGTGTGTGCCGATGCATTGTCGCGTGTGTTCTAGTTGGGGATTTTACATTGTTTAATGTAGTTTGAAGTTGGCCAGTGTCACAAGCCCATGATAGGCTTGTGCTTATGGGGGGGAAGTGTTATGGCCCCCTATATGTGTGGCCGTATTGTTGTATGTGTGTATGGTTTGTGTCCTCCTTCGCTTCACTCTCCCTATCATCATTCATTCAGGTCTGCAGCTTTCTCCTTGGTCACACCCCTTCTTCACTCTACATGCCGTGCACCTGTGAGCAGACCAATCAAGCAGCGGTCCGCCTACTACATGAACCCCCTCTGTCTCATTCCCAAGAGGAATAGGAGAGGATAGGGTGCAACCCCGAGCTTGAAAGGAAAAGCTATATTGTTAGCTGTGTGTATGTTACTAGTCTTGCTGTTGAGACTGTCTGTGTTTGTTTGTTTATTGAGAGTTCCTGTTGGACGTTATTGTTATTTTTGTAAGCAGGTAGCTACAGCTGTATGTTATAGTTAAGTCCGGCACTCTGTGTCACCCTTAAGTTCTACCTAACCGCCGCACAGGGGCATTTGGACGAGGTAAGATACCCTGGGGCTTACTTGCCCATCACGAAGATAACCTCTTATATATCACTAGGTAAGGAATGCCACCCCTTGTGTTTCATGCTAGACAGACAATTGGTTAGGTAGTCAGCGTATTTTTTATATTCCCCTTTTGTTTACTTTGGCACCGTTCGTTGTCCTCTTGCTCCCTGTGTCATAACTGTAAATAAATGCACCTTACAAAACCCTAATTCCTCGCTTCTTGTGTTGCTGTGTACTCCTCCTCCCACTCCCTATGGGCAAATGTTAGACTCTTATTTCTCCTATAGACACATACCACCACAAGGGTCGTAACAAGGAGTGAAGTGTGGTGGAGGAAATGTGATGGTCTGGGGGTGTTTTGGTGCAGGTAAAGTTGGAGATTTGTACAGGGTAGAAGAGATCTTGAATAAGGAAGGTTATCCTTCCATTTTGCAACACCATGCCATACCCTGTGGACAGTGCTTGATTGGAGCCAATTTCCTGTTACAACAGGACAATGACCCAAAGCACAGCTCCAAACTATGTAATAATTATTTAGGGAAAAAGCAGTCTGCTGGTATTCTGTCTATAATGGAGTGGCCAGCGCAGTCACCAGATCTCAACCCTATTAAGCTGTTGTGGAAGCAGCTTGACCGTATGGCACGTAAGAAGTGCCCATTACGCCAATTAAACGTATGGGAGGAGCTTCAAGAAGCATGGGGTGAATTTTTTCATATTACCTCAACAAATTGACAGCTACCATGCCAAAGGTCCGCAAGGCTGTAATTGCTGCAAATGCAGGATTCTTTAACAAAAGCAAAGTATGAAGAACAAAATTATAGTTTCAAGCAAAAAGCTTTTTTTCTAATGCTAGATCCTTTAAATACAAATAAAATGCATCATTGAGTAGTTGGATTGTCGGTGGCTTCTCTAATCTCAGTCCAACTGACAACTGATTAGATTCAACCTCAGAAACGAACTACAACTACCCGTTAATAAGACAGCATTTTACACATGACCGTATCTAACTATGACAGAGATTTTACAACACAAAGTAACAAACAAGCTATTGTTTAGCTTCGGCTTTCTTTTTTTATTTGGCTTCGTGAAAGTAGATTTATGATATTGCCTCACAGGCCA
>JAVQIZ010027737.1:0-32630 GCA_036023535.2 Galaxias brevipinnis
TCTACAAATATATAGAAATAGTCTCGGTGTGTGAGTGGTGAGACATAGACACACACAGAAAACACACACACACACACACACACACACACACACACACACACACACACACACACACACACACACACACACAGGGTAAATATAAATGCAATTAAGTGTTCCGATAACCTTAAACTCTAATTAGACATAAATCAAGCTGTACTATGCAAGAGGTTGTAGCTGGACGCACGGGTAGTTAACGGCAAAAATGTGAATTATTCGTCCTCGTTACCTCCATGGCCTGGGCCAATCGCTCCTCCAAGGCCATGTAGGTGAGCAGCTGGGGATCCACATAGGAAATAGCCTGGGCCATGCCAAAGCCTTCTCCAAAGTCATCCAGCAGTCTGCAAAAGCAAGGTAAGAATGGAGGTGGCTTAGCTGAGCAGTTTGTTTATCCTCTGTCCTAGTCATAGCTTTACCCTTGGAGACAGGTCAGTAGTGCCAGTTTAATAAAAATAACATAAAAAATAAATCAATCAATAAATCCATCAATTATGGTTTTAGTTTTTTTTGGTCCAGGTTTCATTTTTACAACATATGGTAGAAGTGAGTGTGCCAAACTAGAAGCAATTAAAGGTGACATTCTGATACTCATTGGTATTCACTTGTACAAAAACAACTAATTCTACTGAGGCCTAGGGGGGCCAGAGTGGTGTATACAGCTGTTAGGTATCAAAGGTCAGAGAGCTTTGCCCTGACCTCCACTCGGCGTCCAGGTCCTCGCTCATGCTGGAGTCATCCTCCAGGTTGTTGTTGCCGTCAAGAATGAAGAGGCCCGGATGGACAAAGTGACTCATGGCCTCGGGGTCCTCCTCCTCTTCGTCGCTGCTGCTCCCCGTCTCCTCCTCTCCATTATACATCAGCCAGGGCACCTCACCCTCCTCCAACGGGGGCTGTGCTTCCCTGGAAGTGACACACACACACACACACACACACACACACACACACACACAGTATGGAAAAACTGATGTTTTCATGTTATGTTTTTTCTTACATGTTATTTGTGTGTTTAAGTTTAGCAGTGTCCAGAGTGTGTCTCTTTACGGGATAGTCAGATTGCAATAGACTGGAGGTTAACACCAACTCTAACAATGATTAGAGTTGAGCTAAAACTGCAATGCCACAAAACGAACATGGCCAATGGCTTACTTAGACTGGGAGCAGGTCATTGGGGTCAGCAGGGTCAAAGAGGTCAGAGGTCAGCGGGGTGTTGGGTGACTTACTGTGGCGAATGGCTAAGTTCGGGAACGTCTTCCAGACTGCCGCCACCGGGGCTGCTCTGGTCGTCTAGGCCGGGCAGAGTCTCCCAGCTCTCCTCGCTAGAGCGACGCTCCTTTTCCAGCCCGGAGTCCGACGTCCACGACGCCGACCACTCCCCCTCGCTGCACTCCGAGCTTGGAAACAGGGAAACAAACACCAAAGTGAGGACGGATAACTGTGCAATAAACTAATGACCTGGACAAAAAAAGCACAGGGAAGTCGCCGTGGTGGCATCAACGTCACATTAAAGCTTCCAGAGAGACTGGCTGTGAACAGCAACATGAGGGATACCTATGCCAAATCTATGCTATGAAACGAATGCATTTGAACAAGAGAAAAGAAACTTACTAAATATCATATCATATTACTCTGTTAAATAGGTTCAATACATGCATGTTATATATACTGTCCACATTGGCACAACAGGATTCACAAATATGCAGATGCAGGGAAACACACACACACACACACACACACACACACACACACACACACACACACACACACACACACACGTAGAGACGTCAGTCGCCACATTCGGTATGTACAAACAATCTACTAAACTCCGGTCTGAGCTGACGCTCGTACAGACATGCGGACACACTATGAGTAGCAACCTCTGCTCCCTTAAATCATGGCTGATAATTCACAACAGAGCTTTGTGTTCACGCTCCCAACAAAGGCTTATCGATAGGGACTTTGTTTCATCAGACCTTGATGAAACAAACATATTTAAAATATTTTCTAATACTTAAAAACTTCGAATGAGCTGGATTTAGTTTGGTTTTGCGCATGTTCACGACAGGTTCACTTGTGAGGATTAGGGCTGCCGCGATTAGGCGCGTCGACATCAATACTTTAAACCGATGCATCGTTTTTTCATTTTCGGAATGCACTTTTGATTTCTAAAACACTTCACTTCATTATAACAAATGCATTTCCTCAAAATCACGACGTAATTTCTGCGTGCAAGACGTCAGTTGTTTTTGGCTCCAGTCATGATTGGTCAGCTCCAGTCAGTCTTACAGTTTTACTAAGTCATGGCGGCTGTAGCAGTGAGTCTGACTTAGTCAATATTATCTGCGACGGCGGTTCAGTTCGGTGTAAGATTCCAAAGACTCCCAGGCTTCGAACGTATGAAAATTGAAAGCAATGTAATTAAAAGTGTGGATTTTACTGTCTTCATTGTTACATTATGACATATTTGTTTTTTCCCCTCTTTCCCTCTTGCTTTTTGTTGAGCAAAAATAATTGTTTAGATTAATCGATAAAATAGTCGATACATTAATCGAAGGAGAAATAGTCGTTAGTTGCAACCTTAGTGAGGATACAAAAAAAAGATTAGGCCTAATAGAAACAAACCTTGAATATTGCTATTTTACTGCGTATCCACAGTAGGCCTATATTACCACAGCCTAGTTGCAAACCTTTGTTCTAGGCTGTTTATGCAAAACTAGAGGCAGCTAAACAATATAACAATTTGCAATGCATATACAATCTCAGGAAAAGAACGTCAGGGATTAGACTTGTTTGTTTACATTCCCACGACCGACAACATTTTTAGGACAATGTATTTTTGGTCTCGTAGTGCAGCCTACACTTTATAATTACAGTGAGCATTGTAAGGCTTAAATTCCTCTAATTCATTGGAACAGTTATTTTGCTCCTCTTACTGATTGCATAATCAGCAGAACTAAAATTCAATTATATACACAAGCTGTAGTAGAACAGGTTTGGCTAATGATAAGCTATTGAGAGTCTGTTTATGATTAACTGTCGTACAACTGACACCAATTAGCTAAACTATATCTATGTGGCTATTACAATGACATGGACACCACACCACGTAATGGCCGTACCTTTCCTCGGCCTTGATAAAAGGGGCACACTTCTCATTGAAGTCCTCCAGTTCTTCCCAGATGTCGTCTTCATCGTCCGAGTCGAGTTCACAGCCGCCGTCCGCTTCCTCCCCCCACCTCCTCCTCTCTGCCTGGGGGAAGTTAAAGAGAAACTCCGGGTTGGGCCTCTCCGTCTGGGTCAGGAAAAAAGGAGGTGCAGACACACACTTGGTCTTGCTGGCCTGTTTGAGCGTCGCCGACCTGCTGTGCAGCGCTATGGTCACAGGTACAGTCGCCGCCGCTTCACTGCTTAAACTTTTCCTCTGCTGCTCCAGGTGAGTCTCACTCGTCTGTTTGCGGATTTTGGGCCGGACCACCATCTCTGTCGGAGTCTCCGGTTGGTCCCTCTCGTCCTGTGCTCCGGAGGGAAAAACGTGGGACATGCCTGCAGCTGGAGCTGCTGGCGTTTTAGAGCTATCCAACAACTGATTCGGATCAGGCTGTTCGGAAGATAAACTCCTTGGAGGGGGAAACTCCTTGGGAATTGAATCCCTTATCGAGTCATTTTCTGGCGAGTCTTTGGGTTGGGAGTCGGTCCCTTCACATGATGACTTTGTGTACAAATAGGAGTGCAAACCGCTAAGATAGTCAAACTCTTTGCCCAGCTCAAAGATCATGTCGTCCAGTCTCCTTTGAAGACCATGCGAGGGATCAGAGCCTGGGTTCTCCTCCTCACCTCCGCTACTATCCGGCTCATAAGAGTCAATATTTACAAAACTCAAAGCGCCAGAGTTAGAAAGTTCCTCATCTTCAGCGATGGGCCAGGCACTGGCCTCGGAGCTCTTCTTCAAGCTCCCGTTTTTCTCCCGATCGTTGTCCTCCGTCTGGTCAGCTTTTAGCTTCTTGTTGTGGATGGAGGACAGCGTGTCCGGCGGTAGTCTAGAGGACCAGGGTTTTCTAACCGGAGAGTCTTTGCCCACCTTGGCCTTCAATTCTGGATGGACTGAATTCGACACAGGCAGGATGGCTTGTAGCATTGAGGAAATGTGTCCCTTTGGAGCTACGTAGAATGAGAGCGTAAGAATATCGGTTAAACAAAGTAGAACACAAGGTAATTAGGCCATTACAAAAACAAGACAAACCACTATCCTGCGTCTTTAAATGTCAAAACAACTTCTCACAGATACGGGCTGCCATGATGGTTACCTTGCTGTCAGAGCAGAAAAGCTGTTGGATGAACACTGACATAGCTTGCTGCAGCAGCTACAGCCAGTCAGCTTTTATGGAGCAGAATAAGGGGTTTATAGGCTTAGCTGCTCACACTGCATACCATGTCACAGGATAAATCGATCCAAGCCTCTCTGTGCAGAATGGTGCTGCGTGTAGATGCAGCTCATTCATTCATTCATTTATTCACTCACTCACTCACTCACTTTGTGACTGGTCATGCCAAATGAACATGGCTTAATGTATTTTTGAATGACTGTGAAATCATCATTTTAAAATAGACCCTAGGCTGCTCAATCAATGTTTTTTTTCTGAATTCATATAGGTTGTTTGGAAAGGCATAGTGGGTGCTAATAGAAATGTATTACATTTTTCTAAAATGGAGACTGCAGCTCACTTCTCTTTCAGCAGAGTCACTATAAACTCAGTGTTTTGATACCTTATCGGTTACTGTAGGTGGACTGAACAATGACTGTACCTATGGAACGCTCCTTCTGAATGCTGCTCATTTCCGTTTCCTGTCGGACCAAGCTGTGCCCAGAGTTTCTCTGCTTGATTTTGGTTGGGCGAAAGCTAATGTACGCGTGTCTCCGTCCGTATCTCCTTCCTGTTATGGTCTGGTATCCTCCGTTTGGTTTGGGCCAAGCTGACTTGCCAGCTTCCTGACCCATCACTACATGCACAAGAAAAACCAGCAACTTTAAAAAAAAAACACATCACCAATTATTTTCAGGAGTCTAGATCTACTATGCAATTAAATATTGGCCTTATCTGAAAAGATCAACGCCAGACCTATTGAACAATATGTATGCTGGTCATAGAAACCTATGAACAGTAGATGGTCACTCATTCCATTAAATTTATATCAAAACACAATGAAATCCTTAGCAACAGGGATTTAGAAGATTCATTATTAAAATGTTTTGTTGGTAAGAAATGTCTGAGAAATGCCCAAGGCAGACAGAAAAATGCCTGAATACCCGTAAGCGACACCACAGGTCTATTATTCAACGTAAACTATTGATCATCATGCAAACCCCAGGAATGACCCAAAGCTGATGGTTGTTATTGTTAATAACCATAGAAGAGAAAACTGGGGCTAGCGATTAGCTATATAACATTAAGAGAGTAAATTATCCTACGATGCATAGAGAACTGCGCTCTAGCTAAATTCTTCAAGAATTTTTAAAGAAATTTTTCTTAAGACGGTCGGAAAAAAATTCTTAAGACGATCGGACAATAAGCTGACCAAGCTAGCAACAAAAGCATATTAAAACATTGATAGCTAGTTAGCTAGAGTCAGATACCGCCACTTGCTATCGAGCTAACAATCCAAACAGAAATTAAACTAAGGCACTCTACACAATGTAGAAGGATAATTGTTTGTTCAAACCGGTAACTGTTGCTTGGAATAGCACTGACTGACCAGTTAATCTACAAAATATCCTGCCAGCAAACTCGTAGGCCCTGTCTATCTTGCAGCTGTTTTGCTTGCTTGTCAAAATAGCTTCCTCTTTTCAGAAACTCTGTTAGCGTGTTAACAATGGAGTTGTACCAAAATTACAGAAGGCCCAGTTGCAGTGCATAAGACATCGATTGTTGTAGCTACAGCTGACTCCTAACTATGTGGCCCAATTAGCTGAACAATGTGGATATAGCTAAATATTTAACTCATTGTGATAACTGTTCTAGTTACCTGTTTCGCAGATGCAGTCTATCCGTCCGATCTAGCTAGCTAGCTAGCTGCGATGCCCCCTGCCTGTAGCTACGTCAGGGCCAAACATTGGTCATATGACTTGTTTGCTCCAATAGGCTGTTCAGTGCCGAAACTCCAGTTGCAGGGATTTAAACGACGTGTGTATTATTTTGCATAGACTTCGAACTGGAGGGCGTACCCCATCCAAACGGTGCTGCAACTCAAGAACTCAGAAATCCCAACGATTAATCGTTTAAAACATACAGAATCACACGCGCGCTCTCGCGCGCAGTCGCGCAGTCACTCACTCCCTCACTCACACACACACACACACACACACACACACACACACACACACACTCACTCACTCACTCACTCACACACACAGAGGCCACATTTTTCAGTATTGCTGATTTTGAGTAGCACTGTAAATCAAATATTACTCATATTTCTCACTTTTTCATACAGTGCTCTATTTTTTAAAGGCGCACACTCAAACACACTCACACAAACACAATACGCAAATATCACACTTTCACATTAATGCAACAACAGAAAGTTCCCTGACCCTCAGCTGTCTCTTTCATCTCTTTCTCTCATACACGAACGCACACAAAATTATACTCACACACCCCCATTTCCGTCACTCATTTGATGTCAGAGGAGGCGGGACGAGTTTCAGTTTTCTTGTGTCAAACCAGATTTGAACTGGAAACTGAATAACTGAATGACAAAGGGGTTTTCCTTGGGAATCTGGAAATATGGTCAATAATGCTTGTAATATATCGATCGTATGTATTGTGACATCCTATTCAAATAGCTGCTTACCGATACAATTTTCAGATTTTTTTATATTTAAAAAAAAACTTGCACACTCATCGCAAATGCATGCCGAGATGGCTTCAACGCAGCAACATCTGACCTGATGTTAGACATATTCTGTTATGCACAAATGTAGGCCTATCTAAAAACCAGTTGGGACGATAGGCTGTCAGATGACACATTTTATCCAAACAATATATGTCTAACTAAAACCGGATAACATTAACATTACTATTCCACTAACATTAAATGTTTTTCTTTTGTTTTTTGGATGTCACAAATTATCGTCCTGGTACCAAGAAATTCAATGGAGACTTCGCGCATTATGGGGGGGGGGGACGGCATTGGGAATCAAGTTTACCTGGCTGTTTTAAGGATGAAAGTTTTCAGTCAGTAGGCGGCGCACGATCATACCTTGCTTTTTTCACTTCCACTTAATTTTAACAGAAAACAAATACAGGAAGGATCCTGGGTCGTTCGTCGGCTCGAGCCGACATGACCTATGCTGAATTGCACAAGTCTTTCTGATGAGAACTCCGGAGAGTGTGTGCAGTGCAGCACGATTCACAGATCGGTACCAACCAGTAAGCTTTTTAAAGTTAGCTTAGCTTTTTAGGATAAAGGTAACTGGAGTGATATTTTTTGATTGTGGTACATTAAACAATGTAAGCTTTTTCTAAATCGATTTTCTTGACAGTTCCTTTAACCTTAAGTGCGTATCCAACTGCGCGTCAGCGATACACCGCCACCCAATGCTGTTTTAATTTTATACTTGAGTGTAAAAAGAATGAAGCTTAGTCGGCAGTTCACAGTTTTCGGCAGTGCCATCTTTTGCGTAGTTGTCTTTTCATTGTATATAATGCTCGACCATCTCCAATTTGACAACGGCAAGAATCCAAGCACCGGACTGGAAAAATTCCAAAACGTAAGTTTCTATTATTTTTCATCTGTTTGACTCTTCATAAAGCCAACATTTTAGAGTAGTCCATATTGGTTGAAATATTTTGCGTCCACCTGTTTTAAATCATGCAATGTTATTTAGAGAGTTTGAATTGCCAGCTTCAGACATGGTTGAAGTAACTATAGCCTGCACTGGTATTCTGTAGTTACAACGTTACAACTACCTCCGAAAGGTTCAATCTATAGCATGTTTCCGCAACTGTCTACCAGAGGTGGTCTAAACCGGACGTGACTCCCTCAATATTTGCATTTTATGATATTACACCGGAGGGTCACGTTATTAAGCTAAACGAATAAATTACTTACTGGACATTGGGAAGTTGTAGGCCTACATAATTGTATAGCTTCACTTAAACTCCTTTATAATTATGTCACCGTGACTTGCATGTACAACTCTGAGTTAAATAGTCACAGACACACAAACAGAACAAAAGCAAGAAAGCACATACATTTTAGCACTCTCATACTCTTTCTCCCTTGTTCACACATTCCATACCAAAAAAACATGACACTTATGTTTTTTTGTATTCCTCTATTCATCAGATTCAGTGTTTTTAATAAAAATTTGTTGAAATGCTTTGACAGCTTCTAAACTCTTGCACACTTTCTCCCCTCGTTCAGGGCCAGCTGTCAGTCTTACAGGACAAGATTGACCGCTTGGAACGCCTCTTGGCCGAGAACAACGACATCATAGCCAACATTAGAGACTCTGTCATTAACCTGAAGGAGTCGGTGAAGGATGGTCGAGGAGGGGAGGTGGGGAACCTCAGCCAGGGGTCTTACAATGACCTGCTTCCCTCCCCTCCTCTGGTTCTTCCCGTCAACTCTGAGGACTGTCAATTTGCTGTCAGAGAGCTCGCTAAACCGGCTGATGGGGTGCAGGTGAGTCCCTCTGCACTCAATGTAACGTTGTGTAGCTAGGGTTAGGGTTCCATTAGTGTTGCTGTGTGAGAGAATTAGTTGGAATGCTGTTCAACATTTGAGTCAAGGGATCATTCAAGTCAAGCTGTTAAGCAGGGGGATGTGACACGTGTCGTTACTAGACACAATACAAGTTTTTAGTTGGTGTACGATTCCAATTGGAAGGTATTGAAACGGGGGTGGAGCAACGACTTTAAAAGTGCGGGAGTTCTAGGGGTGTTGCAACACCCATAACACCGGCGTATGCGATGCACCTGTATTGAAAGTATTTGAAAATATTGTTTTTCGATAAATAGTATATGTAACATGTCTGCTTACCCCTTTACTTTTCAAGATACACCGTTAGACTTCTTATGGAGAGTCAAACATTTCCTTTTACATCTCTGTGAACAAGGGAGATTATTTTTGCCACAGGGAGACACATTTTGTTCATTTTTAAATTGCTTTATAACACAATTTCCCCTTTGCTTGCTGTTTTTTACTCAGTAGACTATAAAGAGGGCATTGAATTACGACCCCAGAGTAAACTTTCTATGAATACAGATTGTGTCAAAAGATGGTCTCATGATTGCAGCCCAGTTTGACTCACAAATTTCAATAGGAGTGTATCATCATGCAAATACAAACCACACCCTCAGCCAAAGTGGTAGCAGGTTCAAGACTCTGACGAATGGAACACCTTTCCATTTGGGGCACTGAACATGGGACAAATGCTCAGATGGAAAGAGGAGAGGCAAAAAGATTAAATAAAACTGTAGGGAAAGGCCTGCAAGTTTAAACCTTTCCCTGTTTAGTACAGAGAAAGCCCAGGTTTGTGAAGAAGCAAAACATTTAAAAAAAATGTTTTTACTTTGGTGTCTTGACAGCAGTTTATATTCTACACATCGTGAAAACAGGTTGCCTGGGTTTATTTGTTGAACTGAGTTTCACCCCAAGCTTTAGGATAATGACCCAAACTATCATTGTGATCCCACCACAATACCCATCTTCCTTGTTTGCTTCTCTTACACCATGCATACACACACACACACACACACACACACACACACACACACACACTCTTCCCCTCTCTCTCTCTCTCTCTCTCTCTCTCTCTCCCTCTCTAAGTGAATTGCTGCTCTCCCCATTAACAAGAAATATGAGGTCTCAGTAGCTATGAGGTAAAATTATTATTACTAGGCTATGTACGGTGCCTGTGACGACAGTATTGCCATGAAAAGAAAAATTGAAAACTCATTAGGCCATGAGCTATGAATCCAATATAGGTTGCTTCCAAATATATTTAAAGTAAAATTAACATAAGCATCAGTTTGTGTTATTGAACTGATTTTGAAAAGTCGAGAATAATCCTAATGGATTTAAGTCGTCACGGGCTTTTGAGGTTTTATGTGTTTTTGATGGGTGAACGCTATCTGAGGTGTGTGGGAGGGGGTTTGGGGATCAGTTTGTTTTTGTCCCAGTTTCCCTTGCAGCAGAAATTATAATTCACTCGAGTCACTCCTAGACAAGTAGAACAGAAATGTAAATACATATGACTTGGCTTGCTTTTTATCATCCTCTGGAAATTATACATAACTGATGACTCTTTTAATAAGCTTACATTGCATTTTTTCTCATGAGACAAAACACTCATATTTTCTCCCATCACTCTCTCTCTCTCTCTCTCTCTCTCTCTCTCTCTCTCTCTCAATCTCTCTCTCTCTGTCTGCTGCTCTCAATCATATTCCATTCACTCCAACATCCCATAGTCAGCGAGAAACATTGTAGTCAAAGCAAATCAACTAAAGACACCTATTTTCTGGAGCATTTAGCTGTTAACCTCTCATAAACAGATTGACCTGCTGACGGGCTTACACAGATGGGACAGTAATCGTCAAAATTATGTCTCACTGTCTGGTATTGTTTCCCGGACATAATCGGATTGTTATATTTGGTTGGCGTCGGTAATTCCATGTAAGCATATTTTTCAGGATCATATTGAATCTTATTTTGTCAAAATAATGTCACTATCTAATGATAAGAAGCACATGCCCTAAAGAGTTAAAATGCTAATGATACATCATATCAAGCATATTCACTCAATGTACAAGCTTTTCTTAGAGAGCAGCACTTGACACTGACCACTTTCCTGTCTCGTTACCAGTTGCTGGACGTCTATGATCTCCTGGACTTTGATAACCCCAACGGAGGTGTATGGAAGCAAGGCTTTGACATCAGCTACCAGAGCAACGAATGGGACCAAGAACCACTGCAGATCTTCATCGTGCCCCACTCGCACAATGACCCCGGTAAGCAAACTTTAGCTATGTAAAAGCTAAAAATTTGTGTTTCATATTATGTGAGACATTCAATGTAAAAAAAATTAAAAAAGACTTGATACTTTTGACCAAATTGCTTTTACTTTAGTAATTTTCTATTTACATTTTATATGTGATGGTATTGCTGACACTGAACACTGAACCTAGCCAAGTTTTTTTTTAGGGCAGTCAGCTGACTGGGCAATGTGACTTTCACTGTGTGTTACCTTAAACAATGGCATGATGGGGGTGTCTGATTGAATCGAGTTCAACAGAAAAGAGGAGCCCAGAATGGCTGTAATCCTCAATCAGCTCTGTTTTCTCTGGTTGAGTCTAGTCACACCGTATATGGACAGGAATTAAGGCGTGGACTGCTGCAGGGCTCAGATAGGATTCTCCTCGCGGCCCCTCCCTGGCTTATAGCTGAGTTGATCTGTCAGTCTGCGGGGACCCACACGTTACTACTGCACATGCAGGATACCAGGATATATATGAAAATAGAACTTGTTTCTGTTTCTGTGAGAGAGAACAGAGAAAACTCAGTGTGCAAATAGTGTGCAAATAGTCGTGTTTGGATTTCCAAAACTCTTATCTTCTTGTAATAGGGTGTCGAAGAGTGGATTTGAGAGGGAACAAATGCACCCTGTTAATGTTTTAGCTACGGTTTGTTAAGGCAACCCTTTTGGAGCCAACCCTTTTTTTAAAGCCTTTGTTTTCATCAAGGCCAGAGGCACACACAGTGGCCTGGCCTGTGTGTCAAGTTCAACTGCAGGTGTGGCTTTTGTTATATTATCCCTAAGTTACAGTACGCCAAAGAGGCGCACTTGTTACATGATTCCCCTGTGAATGTAGCTTCACATTTATTGGACACTGACCGGAGATCCACGGCCCCTTAAAAACATAGATAGTGCATTGTGGGGATGGATTACTCTGTATGTATAGCAGTCAGACCTGGGAACAATTACTTTTTTTAAACGCATTTACTCTTTTAAAATACATTCACTCTTGGGTCTTGTGAATGTTGTAAGGGAAATTTTGGCATCCTCACGGATGTTCAAGCCTAAGCTGTTGTTCCAATGTGGGGAAGGGTCAGAGTGAAGACCAGGTCACAAAAGAGACAGTATGTGACTTTTGGAGACACTGAAGACTAAAGTTTTGTGTCTTAGTCATAACATAAAATTATGTCTACGTGTCCTATGTATGTGTCCTTATTATTGCCAAGTCCACTTCCGTCCACCTTGACCAATGGGATGATTGTTTATCTTAGACCAATATACCCGTTTCAACTTGTTTCAACTTGTTATACCCGTTTCAACTAATCAGAACTTGCTTTGTCGTTAGACTGATCTGACTGTAGTGTTTTCTCTGTGTGCAGACCCTGCATCAGACTCTGTTGTCAGCACTAAAATTGTACTTGATCATTTAACGGTTTCTCCCTCTTATTAAATGGTTATTTTCTGTCGTATATTGAAATTATCCATTTCTATGTGAAATGTGAAACCCTGGCTCTTTGGCTCTTCGGACAGGCTGAAACAAACAAAAAATGTATTACTAGCATACCCAGGCCTGCCTGAAGGAGACTCATGTGGTAAACTGGGTGGACAATCAAGCCAGCCCTGGGCCATAAATTACGGGACTTTATCTCCTCTAAACATAAGGCTCCCTGAAAAGAAAACATTTTGAATGATGGATTTGCGTCTGTATGTCGTGACGGGTGTCTTTGTGGTTTTCCTCTTAAGGCTGGCTGAAGACGTTTGACGACTACTACCGAGACCAGACGCAGCACATCCTAAACAACATGGTGGTGAAGCTACACGAGGACCAGAGGAGGAGGATGATCTGGGCGGAGATCTCCTACTTCTCCAAGTGGTGGGACGTCATTGACAACCAGAAGAGGGACGCTGTGAAGACGTGAGTCTTCATCTGACATGAAGGAGAATTCAAAACCTCTTTTTTCCTCCCCCAGGAAACTAAAACATGCAATGTCATGACGTTAACACAAACATCAACTTTTAAATAGACCAGAGAGCATAAGATTACTCCCCATCTCTCTATTAAAGACAGTACTGTGAATTTAAAGTAAAACAAACAAAGAATATTATTAATTAATCATTTAATTAATTAATTTATTTATTTATTTATTTATTTATTTATTGATTGATTGATTGATTGATTGATTGATTGATTGATTGATTGATTGATTGATTGATTAATTAAGTAATTAAAGATCGTTTCGCTAAGCCAATGAGCCCATCCAAGTGCAGTGTCAGTGTGTATGATTATCAAGGTTATCCTTTCAAAAAAAGACTTGAATCCTCTACTAACACTTTGTTACATAACTTCAATCCTGTGTTTGATGACAGGGTAACATGCTATACGCATTTGAGATCGTGTTAAAGGGAGACTTCACCGATTTTCTTAAATCATATGTGTTGTTAATTAGGTTAAATTAAGAAAGTATATTGAACAAGTTCAGGTCATAGGATCAGTGTAAGTGAAAGTCACATATTTCTCCAGCCACCGACATTTAAATGGTTATTTAATTGGACACCGCAATGTCCATAGATTATTGTGTGAATCAAATATAGAACCAGAAAACACTCTCCCCTTTGCTGAAAACAGCAGCAGTTTAAAAAAATTCATGAAGGACCCCCGATGACGCAAGAGAGAGTCATTTTCTCAACTCGTTTGACGTTCTGCTGTTTGATTCTGAAACACTAAATGACGATACAACGTTTAAAATACAACATTGGTATCTGATAAAACATATCAAAAGATCGAAAATGGGTGAACTATCGCTTTAAGTCTTGTAAAGGCCAAAATAATCACCTCCTGTTGTGATTCACATTTTAATTAAAAACAAGGTCAAGAATGGCTAAGGGATGTCAGTGGCATGTGTTATTCAAAATGTAATGAAATTACGAGTGGAGACCTTTTGTAGATTAATGAACTCCCGTTCACACCACTTGTGATGAGTAGAGCCGCTAATGTCCAACCCATCAATAGCCCCCGTCACCGTTTACAGAGCCACGATTCTCTGCCCCAAAGCTGGGAGTTAATTGGCTGGATTTGCTTTAACAAGCTGAAACTTGTTCCAAATGGTCTAGGGTCATGAAAATCCATTCTGTTTGTGAGAGGCGCGTGGTCTCACTCTCACTCAGACTCTTATGCTCTCTTTTCTTGTTGACAGCATGGCCCCTAGAGAGGTTGTAATGGCATATGAAGCCGCAGGCAGGGGGTCGAGAAAGAGAAGAAAGGTGGCTTCTCAAACTGCCCTAACAGCAAGGCGACTGTCACACACACAGTGCCCTGGACATACACACACACACGCACACGCACCTACACACACACACACACATACTGCCCTGGACACACACACACACACACACACACACACACACACAATGCCGTGGCCCTGATGCTCAATGCGGTCGCTGCATGCGGCTCAATCAACCTTTGGGAGAATGTGCCAGCTCCCAGCTCTGTGTGAAATGCAATAAACATTCCAGCTTCGCGTTAGAATTCCAATTAGGAACACGGGTAAAAAAAACAGCCCGAGGTGAAGGATAAAAAGAGATGAAAAAATTCCAACACTTACATTTATTCACTATTGATTTGATGCGGGGAGAGTTCAAAGCCAACTAGATCCATTCCTTTTTTTAATAATATTCAATGTGTACTTTTTTGAAGGGTGCCATGGCCTGCTTAATGGCCTTTCTCAATCCCCCCCCCCCCCCTCTCTCTCTCTGCTTATTCTTGGTAGGCTGAAGTTTTTGTTATCAGCAAATTCAAGGTCTTGTGCTTAATGATTCCATTTCACCTTGTTACACGAAGAGTTAAAGCTGCCGAGATTCACAAAAACAACTTTGTTTTGTCTCCAGAGCCGTCCTTGCAGGAGACAACACACTCTCTAACATAGTTCTAATCGGGGCTTGCATTCATCGTTACAGCTAAGTGTCCTGTGCAAACTGCTGCAGCTCCAAACAGATGTGCAAAACTCCATCACACACATCTACCCCGACGATGATGACAAACCCGGAGAAACATAATGCAATAACGCTGTTGGATGGGCACGGGTGTTAACAGCCGTTTGGAAGTTTCTATTAAGGAAATGCTGAGTTGCTGCACTTTGTTTTGCTGCTGCAGTTCTTATTACGGGTCTCGGGAGGGAGGTGATGCGGAGGCCTGCGATTGAAATACAGTAGATAAACGCCACGACTCCAGAAAAAAAACAACATAGAGATGCTGACTAGCAAATCAGAGCGAGAGGCTTCCTGTCCCAGTAAGAAATGAGCCATAAGGGCTTTATATAGGAGAAGTAAATAACCAACATCTGTGGAGAGGCAGATTCTTTCCTGGATACTGTATAGTATGCAGTTTATTGTAAACTGTGATGGGCTGCAAATGGTTTGTCGTTATTAAGTTAATAACTTCTTACCCTGTCTTTTGTGCCTGTCTCTCTGTTTGCCTCTCTTCCGGTCTCTCTCTCTCTTTCTCTGTCTGTCTCTCCCTGCTTGTCTCTCTGCCGGTCTCTCAATTTGTCTTTCTGCTTGTTTCTCTGCCTGTCTCACTTCATGCCACTCTCTCTGCCTGTCTCTCCATCTGTCTTTCTGCTTGTGTCTCTGCCTGTCTCTCATCATGCCACTCTCTCTGCCTGTCTCTCCGTCTGTCTTTCTGCTTGTCTCTCTGCCTGTCTCTCTCTCACCTTTTCTCTCTGTCCGTTTATCTCTGTTGCAGTCTGCTCCAGAGAGGTCAGCTGGAGATTGCCACAGGGGGATGGGTGATGCCCGACGAGGCCAACTCCCACTACTTTGCTATGATCGATCAGCTCATCGAGGGACATCAGTGGGTGGAGAGGAATCTAGGTAAGGACAGGGCTGGGTTTATCCAAAACATTCAGAACAGCCCGAAATACTACTATAAGTGATTTTAGTCCTTAACAAAAAAAATTATTAAAACACCATCTATACATATGCACATATACTATTTCTCAAACCGGATGGGAATTGACCTATCCTTATTTAGCGGATGTGATGTATACCTGTGATATTATTATTGGAGCCAAGCTTAGAAAATATTTTGTGTTCACATTTTGTCGGTGACAGGAGTCAAACCCGTGACAGGCTGGGCCGTGGACCCCTTCGGCCACTCGCCCACCCAGGCCTACCTCCTAAAGAAGGCTGGCATGTCGAACATGCTCATCCAGAGAGTGCACTACTCCATCAAGAAGCACTTTGCTGCTCAGAAGACCCTGGAATTCTACTGGAGGCAGAACTGGGGTGAGTTGAGTCGCATGGGTAGGAGGTGGATGTGTGGGTGGGGTCATAGAGGATAGAATGAGCCCAAGGCGCGTGCCGCCATGTTTTTTGATCATTTCTGTGGTGGGTCAGCTGTGTTGGCCACAGAATGAGTTCATTCCTTTTTTTCTCAGCCATCTTTGTACTTTGACCCCTACATTGAGGTTTGACCTCGATTATCCTGCTTGTTTGTTTTTAATCTCCATAACTTTCTCCTGTCTACAAATTCCGCCTCACGGAACTTTAAACCTCGCCGTTGGAGCCATATCGTAGGTAGCGTCAGGTTTTATTTAACTAATCCTCCTAACAAGAGCTCAGCCCCGAGCAAGAGGAACCCCCCCCCCCCGCACAGAATGGAGTCAATAACAGGAAGTCACACGGAGAGCCAATCGATCTCAGGAAATCCACGCCACCCGCCGTGAGGTCGAAGGAAAGTTAACAGTTAAAATAAAGATACGTCATGACAGAATATCTCTGGACTTAATTTGTTTGTTTTAGCCCATCCCATCAGACATAGCCACACGCCTGATTAAAAGGAAAGGGCTACACCGGTAGCAGGTGTCCTTTTTTCACGCTCGGAACGTTTTTCTGCCCAATGATGCTGTCAGATACTGTATACAGCGTACCTCCACCACACGCGACCGAGCGTGTATCCTGTAGTATCCTGTATCCTGGTGGCTTTAAAAAGATTAATACAGGATAGGCCTTATGCACCTCACAAACCAATTAGCTACATCTCTGAGCTCTTAAACCTTGGACCCTTTAGGTGTTATTGGATTGGGAACAATTAATTAGTTGGCCCAAAATATGCCAGCCCTAATTTGATTTGACTCAACCTGACGTACTTGACAGTGATTCTTCGAACCAAGCTTCCTCAAGTGAAAACCTGGGCTTTCTATATTAGAATAAAAAACATTTCTGTATGAAGACAAACAAAGTAGGTAATCTCAGTTCATATCTCATGTTGTAAAACATGCACATTACAATAGTCTTCTGGTGTTACAAATGGGTACGGCGCCTGTAATTTCTCCACAACTAATTGTTGTTCATTTCATCTATATAACTACATTGTAGCCAGATTTCGTGTTGACCAAGCACATACTTGAACCACAGTAAAATCTAATTACTTTTATCAAATGATTTACAAATTCTAAAAGGTGAGTGCTCCTTATTAGGACAAACTAGCAGTACACAGACACAGGCAAAGAGCAGCACCCAAGCTCACATATGGCGAGACGGCAGAAAGTTTCCACAATTAACAATTATCCAAAGAGTAATGATCAACCATAACAATAGGCCACCTCGGTAGAAGGAAAAGCCTTGTTGCAACTGCTAAGCACCCGATGCACGATCCAAACAAAACACTTAGCCAAGGTAGGGGCGTCATGCATTACCTAGTTAGTACATAAACTCAGCATGGCTTTTGAAGACTATAACAACCTCCACAATGTTAAGTAGAAAGACACAACCAGAACAGCTTTGTTGTCTGTTATAATATAGGCCTATAGGCCAAATCCTGTTGACTTGGACCAGACTGAGAGCGTAGTGTCTGCCTTGGAGTGGGTCTTTTTGTCGGGCAGATGCTTGTTGTGTCTTTTTGTGTGTAAGTGTGTGCAAGCTGTATGTTGATGGACAGAGGCATCTGTTGCTGCTGCTGCGCCGGTATGTCCGCACTGTCCGTGTCGTGTGTCTGTCCGCAGAACATGCGTGATTACACGCCACATCGCATGTTGCACTCATGTTCCCCCCCGAGGAGCCCTGACCGTGTCTGATTCCTCCGTCCACGTGCTCCTGTGTGTTTCCGTCCATAACGCCTTCGTGCCTGCGCATGAAGAGATCCCATTCAGATATATGTCCTCCTTCCTGTAGCTTTTGATGCATGTGGAAGATTAAATCCTTGCACGTTGCCCGCGGCGGCGCTCTGACTACTAAACAGACAGGGGAGGTCAAAGGTTAACAACAGGGGATAATTAACGGTGAACCCTATGTAGTACGTTGGACCGCGCACGCCTAGCTGGTTGACAGAACAGGCTTTTCATGTTTGTTAGCGGCTGTTGGCTGTGCTTGTACCTCCGATCCTAACGCAGGGCCGGTTCCAACTTCCAACCCACACAGATGCTCCATCCAAATACCCAGTGATTATTCAACTCCCTGGCCAAGAGAGAGCGTACAGTCCCCATCAGCGCTAGGTTTTGGGCGTCTGGGAGGGACAGATGCCTGAGCGGCGCTCCATGCCAGAGAACGTCCCCAGAACAGTTTGATATTTATGGCATCGCTAAAGAACGTGTAATGATTAAATGTGCTCAGTGGTGTTACAGTTTGCTGTGGAGGTAAAGGATAGCATAGATGTTTTAGACACAGTTTGAGTGAGGATATTGATCCTGCTACACATAGAAAATGTATATCATGGCAAAATAGCCAAAAAACATTATGTATTTTGTCTGTGTGTTTTAGGGTTAGGGTTAGGGTTTGTCACCTCTGTGTTATACTTTCAGAAGCACACTACTTTGAAATAGTGTGAATATGTATTTCAGATATAATGTAATGCATTTGTTTGGCTTTTATTAAACCTTCTCTCTCTGCTGTTCGCCTGTCTGTTTACTTGGGGTTTGAAGGTTGTACCAGGGCCATAACCGGATATATGGTTTTTGAAAAGGACAATGACACACTGGGAGATCCCAGACAGGATATGACAGTCAGGTAGCTCTCATGAGGAAGCTCTTTCCACCTCTGAACAAATAAGATTTAATTTTGCTCAGCCACGTCAGATTGACTATTACAGTCGTTGCCAGAGACCAGGACCAAATGATGTTACTGTCTCTTGCAGCGATTTCTTTTACATTATAGCTCCACAAACACACACACACACAAACCACTGGCATGGGGATTGAGTTTGAGATGGATTACAATTCTAATTTATAAAAACCTCCAAAAGCCATTAAGGTTTATATGTACATATATTTTTTTTTGTTTTGTTTTTTTTTTCATTTATTTTCTCACCTCCCATGTATAACCAATACACCTCCCATGTATAACCAATACATCTTGTGGGTAATATTTTTATTTAGTTCATATTTTGTTTGTGAATGTGAATGCTTGCGCTACTTTACATTCCCTAAATGTTTATTCTCTCTCTGTGGCCGCCTGAGGCGAACGAACGTGCACAAACTACATGAATTACAATTAAATGCTACGACATGATCCCACTGAAATCTTCAAATACACTTCTTTCCTGTGTCCTCTCTGTGTTTAGACCCAGACTCCAGTACAGATATCCTGTGCCACTTGATGCCCTTCTATAGCTATGATGTTCCCCACACTTGCGGACCAGACCCCAAGATCTGCTGCCAGTTTGACTTCAAGAGACTTCCTGGTGGCCGCATCAGCTGCCCCTGGAGGGTCCCCCCACAGCCAATCACGGACGGGAACATTCAAGAGAGGTGACTGACTTGACCAATCGCATCCTATGTCTGGTGTATACTGCAGTGCCCGTTTAGACTCAGACAAACGTCCATGTGTGAACAAATTGTGTCTCTTATCATTATAATTATTACTATCATTGTTAGATCCTTAGCACTGTCCTAAAGTTTTCTAATGTATTCTAAGCAATCGGCTTCTAGAGCACTGCCCATTGTTCACAATCAGCGGGCTTGTTGTTTTAGTATTAAGGCCGACACACAGGGATCAGACAACAGACAGCTGTCTAAACAAGATAAAACACAAGCCGCTCAGAAGGTTAAGAGTTAATGGGAATACTTACTTTAGATAGCTTGCTCTTCTCTCCCTGCTCCCCCCCCCTCACTCTAAATGGGTCATCTTTATCTATACTTTTTGGAAGGGTTGTTGCTTACTCAACGTACTCATTTACAGCTACTGTTTGCCAAAAACTTGTTTAATATGGCTACAACAGTCAGACATTTTACAGGGAAAGTAGCACAGGAGTCTTTTCAGGTCCAACCAGGCTTCAGTGTTGAGAATGAATACATTTAATCTAATCTGTGAAAGAACCCAGTATGGGGACAATATTTAGACAAATAAAACATAATTGTTCTATATATTAAGACGACTACAAAGCAATAAGTAGGGATGCGCCATATTAATTCATGGCGTTTTAGTATGACGTAGATTTTTCTCTTGTTAGTGGAAAACAACCTCCTGGGCCCAGCTACTGTGAGCCCATCATCTTTCTGTCTGCTTTTATACGTCGTCTCACTGCTTTGCATCCCATCTTCTGCTCCCATCTGAAAAGATTCCATAGAGAAATATATAGGCTTCATTACAGAACACGCCTGTCATGCAATATAAATATACATTTAATGGTTTGTTCGTGGAGATTTTTTGTTTTGGTCCATCATATAGGTTAGGAACGTAACTTATTGCAATTGTTATGAAAAAATTTTTTTCACATATGTCGTGTTTAAATATTCATAGGAATATTTATCTGTGGTCGCATTTATATTAATATCTGCAAGGAAGTAGCCACATCTATTAAGACTATACGTTGCTAGGTGCCACATTTGTGAAATGTATCTGTAAGAATTGTGGACGCGGTATCCATAATAACTGTGAGGAACGTTGCCACATGGATGTAATCTATCTGTAAAATGTAACAACTGTGTTGAAAGAGTGGCCCACATTTCTTATAAAACGATTTTTATTTGAATTCTGGTGCAGGGTTCACATGCTCCTGGACCAGTACAGGAAGAAGTCCAAGCTGTTCCGCTCCAAAGTGTTGATGGTTCCTTTGGGCGACGACTTCCGCTACACAGAGGCCCAGGAGTGGGACCAGCAGTTTGACAACTACCAGAAACTCTTCGACTACATGAACTCCCACCCAGAGCTACACGTTAAGGTGGGTTCAAAACGGCTGCCTGTCTGGGAAAACGTTTTCTTGAAAGGGTTCTCTTGAGGCATTAAAAAATTTAAAAAATAAAAAACACTGCTTTAATCAGTCGTAGTGCTTCGAGCCGTTGAAACATTAACCGTGAATAGCCATCAGTCCTTTGTATTAGCATTTGGTTTTAATACAACACATTTTCAATCTAAATGTTAAACAGAGACCACTAAATCAAAGAACCTTTATTTTTTCGACTGCTTGCTGTATGTGTGTGTGTGGGTCTGTCTGTTAATTGCTGTTATTGTTGATTGCTCTTCTCCAGGCCCAATTTGGTACAATCTCCGACTACTTTGCTGCCCTGCGGAAGCAGGTGGCAGAGCCAGAGACAGTGGACGCTCCGGGGATCTCTCTGCCCGTGGTCAGTGGAGACTTCTTCACCTACGCTGACAGAGACGACCACTACTGGAGCGGATACTTCACCTCTCGACCCTTCTACAAACGACTGGACCGCGTGCTGGAGTCACACCTCAGGTACACTTTAAACAAGGTTGTTTTTTGTTTTTCCTTGTCCTTTCTTTTCATTGAAAATGTAATTGTTGTGATGTTTGTTTTGGACCATTCCTTTTCTATTCCTTTATTTTCTATTTTGTTTCAATCTTCTTTATAGTCTTTTTATTGCACACATGATCACTGTCACTAGAAATTGTAGTTTGACCCAGTTTTATTTTTATTGAATCCAGGTACATGGCTAGGCATCAACTGTGTGTGGTAAATCATGGTTATGTAATCGGAGGTTAGGATGATAAATAGATTCCATGTGTGTCCTTATACAACCCCTGAGGTTGAGAGGCGGTCCAGACCAAATACCTGATAAGTCGCTTAACTGTTTCATCATTGGTCGCACCGGGGTTAAAACACACTTTGGAAAATCCTCTCAAAAAAGCCCTTCTCCTTGATTATGGTATCAATTTAGTTTCTACAAAAGTAGGACCATTTTAATGCTACCCACTAGGCTATCTAGGTAGTAAAGAACAATCAGACTAAGCAACATTTTTAGAAAGATATTAGAATTTGTATTGTCTGCTAGCTATATGCATGGTGTTAAAGCCTGTGTGTGTGTGCGTGTGTGTGTGTGTGTGTGTGTGTGTGTGTGTGTGTGTTTTGAGAGAGTGAGTCAGAACTCGTAAAACAGTCATAGAGTTTTTTAGTACAACCCCATAACTTTCATCTAGCCCCACTTCTATTGACTTACTGGGAAGAGCTTTTGATTGAACTTGTAAGTCCAGTCTGGGAGTGAAAGGGAAATACTTTCAGTTGAACTTGATTAAATTTGCCTTGTGCCTTCATAGTCTTGTAGAGATATAAAACTGTAGAGATATATAACAGGTCTTAAAGAAGAGCAGAAACAGAAATAAAATTAAGAAAAAAACGGTCTTTAGAATGCACTAGTTTCATACCAATCTATGTGCTTGGAAACTGGCTCAGTGGAACCTCAACCAGGTGTAAGAGATAATGATAGATTGTTAACAGAGACAAATAAACCCACACATTTACTTTGGTAAAAAAGTACTGTGTCAGGCTTTAGAGACTGTTCATGAAGATTGTAGGGAGGAGCAAGGTTCAAATCGTTGATCCACTGAATGAAACCCAATATGTCCACAGTAAAGTGGGTTAAAGATTACAGTTACCGGGAATTGTTAGACTGAAAACGAAACCCTCTGCAGTATCTGAACCCCACTGTGTCCTCCGTACTCCTCCATCAGTTGCAACCCGCAGCTGCTTTTGCTTTACTGAACAACTCTATCTCCATTAGCGGTCACCAAGGTAACGGCCATTCTTCCTGTGCTCTTCGCGTCGATTCATTATATGCCTAAGAAGACAGGACAGCATGGGATAAAATCATAAAGAGCATACAAGGTATCAAGTCATCAAAAGAAAGCCACCATATGCAACCACACATAACGCAACTACACATTACAAGACACAACACACACACAACTAAAGACTAGCCTGATGCCAGGACAGCGACATATAAACAAAAAAGTTTTGTGATATACGGATTAAGGACAAAATATATTTTTTGTTTTTAAAGTGTTTTGTTAGTTTGCTGAGTGTTTGGATTCTGATAAACGTATTCCATAGTGCCAAAATGACATTTTGTTTTATAAACTAAACCCTTTTCTAAGATCTGAAAGGCTCGAGTGCGAGAATGTCTTTGCTACTTGAATACCTAACGTTAACGACACTTGTTGGCGATTAATCATGGAATGTCACTTCAGAGAAATGTAATTAACTGTGCAGGCACTTTACAATGAGTGCGAGAATGTTGGGATCATGCAAATGGTCTTCCACATTTAAAGAACTGGTGGTGTGATTCATTTACATAGCTTTAATCAAGTCGTTATAGTCCCAGCCAAAATGTGGATGCTATTATTAGTTTGAAATTGGTGACATGATAGCACTTTAAAAAGAATACCATGTATCGGTAAAAAGAATACCATGTATCGGTAGGCAGAGCTAAGTCAATTAAATTCCTCACTGTTTTTGTATTTGTCACTACCGCCTTTCAGCTCCTTGGCTCTACATAATGGTCTCTTTGTCCACTGCCCTCTTTAGCCACGAGCAGGCTGTACAATAAACTACTTGTGGATCGGGCATTATATATACTAATGAGTCCATGAGAATATCCCAACAGTCCACATATATACTGCCAGTAGAGCACAATACACACAGCACCACGGGTGAGGAACCCTTGCTGCTTAGACTAGTGGCCACTCTCATTAATCTACACATAGCAGGCATGCGCTGAGCGATCCACAGAAATAGTGTTTTATTTCCTGGACCATTTAATGACGGAGAATAAATATGTATGCAGCTGTAAATACATTTATATTTGTGCTTACGCTTACGTAAAATACAGTTTGGACTTTGAATTGGAGGTAGATCTGGCTACCGGACGCAGCTGTCTTTTCAGAAGAGCTTCTGCCCGGGTTTCATGGCCTCCTCCTGGACTGGAGGAGTAAAGTCTGTTTCCAGAGCATGTCAACTGCCTTTGTTTTTACTTCGTGACATAAGGGTCCAATCTAGCAGACTCCCTGGTGTGTGTGTGTGTGTGTGTGTGTGTGTGTGTGTGTGTGTTTGTGTGTGTGTGTGTGTGTGTGTGTGTGTGTGTGTGTGAATATATCTGTGGGTGTATGTATCATTGTGGAAATCTTTCAATTAACAATAATCCACAGAGGTGCAGTATTGGAGAAAACTTCATTTATTGATTATAGAATCGAATCAGAATTGTAGCAGGGCTGCAGTAGTCAAGGTAAAACCACGCTAAGAAAGTAAAGGACTGACTCTGAACATTTGTCATTCAGTAGTATCTATACCAAAGTATGTGTTGAGCAGTGGGCAATCTTAACACACTCAAAGCATATTTTCTACATGTCCTGTTACCTTTGGTCAAAAACAAAGCATAGCCAAAAGAACAACCATTATTCCTTTGCATTCTGCAGAGAGCACCATGGCCTTCATTTTCCTCCAAGAACCCCCTTCACAGTAAACTATGCAGAGACTGTGATATGTATAGACCTGGTGTACCACCTAGCCAAACCCACTGTAAGCCATATACGCGTGCATCTTCTTTTCGTCCTCTGCAGTAAGCAGCACTACTACAATGGCTGATTGTTTGTACCTCAACAGTAGCGAGTCCCCCCCCCCTCTCTACCCTAGTGTCTCTCTGCATTGCAGTGTTACGGAAGCCCCGTTGTCACCGTCCCCTTCACCAACCACATCAGCTCAGACACTCGTTCTCTGAGACAAACACAAATCTACGATAGGTGTCGAGTCTCAATCGTTTCAGGTCAGCACTCCAACATTGGTGCACAGCAATTTTGGATGGAAAGACTGGGATCACTGTGAAATAGTTCTGTCGATTCCAGTTAGTCTTTTTTTTCTATTCCCTTTAACTTTTTAAAACTTTTTCAGTATGTTATGTAGAACACACTTTTTAAGCAAAATTTCTACAGCATTGTCCTCATCATTTAAAAAAGGAGTGTCTTCTTGAGCAATACAGGGAGCCCATAGATTGCATTTCATGTATTTGGTTTGGCTTGGTAACCGCGGGAGTGGAACCCCCCGCGGCCCTAATCCTTGCTTTGTGAACTGTTACGCTCTACTTGCTAAATTCACCATGGACCTCATCTGGAGCGATCAATATAACACTATAGGATTAGAATTGAATGGCTATTTTTTTCACCCTCGCTGCACCGGCCTCTAACCATTCCATGCTGACCCTGGCTTGACTAAGTCACGCTTCTTATTTATAGATAAGCAGTTCAGTTTATTTTGGTATCTTTTCATTAATATAGTAATATCGTGGTGGTTTCATGCGAAATGATTTGAGATCACCTAAAGGCTCAGCTCAGAAAGGGGTTCCGTTCCCGATTCCATGGCTCTTCTGGAACCGCGTGATGTCATGCCCTGTGTGTGTGTCTCTCCATCTCTAGTCTTTCTGCTGCTGGTCTCCCGTGTGATCAAGTGGAAGACAAACACACTACACATAGAAAGGGGTGCTCTCTTTAAGAGCTGTCTTGAACACATTTCATTCATCGGTGTGCGTGTCACAAAGCAAGCCATTGATACTAGACTGGATATGTCTGTTTGTGTGGATGGGGTGTACTGTACACAAAGTGTGAATTTGTACGATTGATGTTATTGTGTGAGTGTTTGTGTCTGTCCTCTTTCATTGTTGTTCCAGAGGAATGTTATCAGGGACTCTGTAAGTGTATGTTTTTAGTGGAGGAAAGCAGATGTTATGTAATGGGTCAGTGGCAGCTATCAATGTTCTGCAAAGTCGCACCAAAAACAAACCTCCATTTATGTAATTATACAACAAAATAATGTAGGTATTTATCTTGAGTTAAAATCTGACGACACCTGATGCCTCAGAGTGGCTTTGTTGTATGCACACACTGTTCTCAACACTCAACCTCACGTACATACGTAGTATATATGTAGTGCTACGCAGTTTTTTTTCTATACGCCATAAAGTTAATAATTCTCTGTGTCCCACAGGGCAGCAGAGATCTTGTACACTCTGACCCTGGCTAACATCAGGAGGTCCGGTAGGCAGAGTGAGGGCTTCCCCGCCGAGGAGCACTACAAGCTGCTGACAGAGGCCCGGAGGAACTTGGGCTTGTTCCAGCACCACGACGCTGTCGCCGGCACCGCCAAGGACTGGGTCGTTATCGACTACGGCACCAGGTACGTCTTAAGCTGTATTTTTTCGCTATTTGTATCCTTAACAGTACAAGTTTATTTTTGTAAATATTATTTTATAGAAGAACAAATCCACTTGACAATGCAACATGCAACAAAAAAAGGTATGTGAAAGACAAATATTCCGATTCGATGTCTTTGCACTGAGGACTGCTTGTTTTGTCACCTCCCAGGTTGTTCCACTCCATTTTGAACCTGAAAAAAGTGATGACCGACTCTGCTCACTGGCTGGTGCTGAAGGACAAGAACAACTACAACCATGATCCCTCCAAGGGTTTACTTCAGATGGTGAGGGCAAAGATGGCTCTTTTGATTAAATGTTGAGTTCATTGGTGTTCATTGGGATAACAGACTTCCCTACTTACCAGTTGTGATTAGTTACCAAGTCGTTTACTCAGCGGTGTTGTCATGGTGGTGGAGGAGTGGAGGGGATTATTCAGGAGAACCTAGACTGGATTAAACCTCAGAGAAGCAACGATGTAGAGGCTTGTTTCAAATATGTGTTCTTGGACCACATAGTTACATTGGACCTAGAATTTCTGGCGATACACCTAGCTTAGTCATATAAAAATTCTGAATTCTTTTGGATAGTAGAGATGTTTAATGGAATTAATTGCTGGTCTGTTTTACAAAGTTACAGCTTGATAGGCCTCGATCCGATCGACAAGGGCATTTTTCAATAGAAAGTATTCTAGCACAACAGTTCAGCACTCCAATGTGAAACAAAAGTATGTGGCATCTTTGAAAGTCAGTGTTGAACCACTAGACACAAGCATCGGGCTTCATATCCTGCTCCCTTAATGGGTCTCGTTCAGCCAGTTGTTTGTGAAAGTATGTCCTCAAATGTTGAAGGATTTAAAACAGCAGCTGGTGGATGCTGATTCATGTTTTGAATGCAAACAACAACAGTCCTACTGGCCTCCTTCCCTCCAGCAGAGTCCCCTAAGGCAGGCCCACACCCTCAAAGTGTTTTCATATGCAAAGTGGGCATGCTCAACATCAGTTTTCAAAGTGGTCTCACCCTCTTCAGCTTCCCCTTGTTTTTTTCCGGCAACACTTTAAATACGATCAGTCAATGAGTGCTTAATGGTAATGTTCCTGTTGAACAAGTGAATAAATGAGCCTAAGACGTTCAAACACTTCTGATGGGGGAAATATTATTCCACAAAAGTAGTAAAATAAATGTATTGTTTTTGTTGAAGAGTCTCATTGAATTGGTATTACCCTCGGGCTAAAGTATTTATGTGTGGCTAGTGTGTGTTGGGTTGTCGTTCCGCTAATCTTCTCATCTACATATACTATGTTTCTTAATAGGATGACATCCAGCCTGCCCAAGATGCTCTTCCTCGGAAGACCGTGCTGAAGATCTCTGCAAAGCCCCGGTAAGAATTCTTATAGACTCTCTAGCTTAATAAACAATGAGGTGGAAATGTCATCATGACCTAGCTGCCTTCCTGGCCAGTTTTCCTGCTGGCTTAATAGCAGAGAGCAATTACAATAAATGGCAATGGACGTACTTATTATACTTATTATAATAGACTTTTTTTTGCCTATTCAAAGAGTAATCAGGAATATAAACGTAAGGTAGTGTATGTAGATAGGCTAGTGAACAGCCATCTTGGGAGTCCCAGTCCAAATTGCCATGGAACCAGGCTCGTATTGTCCACATTTTATTTATATTTTATGCTAGTCCCTATTATTATCTGCTGTTTTGTGTACTTTGTCTGCTGGAGTACATTGATATGGAGCAGGCAGGAAATATAGCTCAAGCAAAGCATTAGTAGTTAGTTAGCCAGGTAGTTAAAACATTTTTGTTTAAATTTGTTAACAGTTTGTTGTTTAAGTGAAAGGTAATGCAGAAAGTGGCTTGCTTATCTACAATAATGACAATTTGTCTGCGTGTAAAGTTTATGATTTAAAGTTTGCTGGTTTAACTATCAAGAGCACAGCAGAGCCTACTGTGGGGAATGTGCTGTGTATTAGTAGAAATTAAGTGTGCATAAATTTTTGCCTATACCATGTGTGGCTTTTTCACTGCCATTTCTATAAGCCAAGTCAATCTTATGGAAGGGACAGGTAGCTGACATTTTCTAAACCCTTAGAGAGAATTTTGTCGTGCACATACTGAAGAAGGAGACCTGGGCAATATATGATATGACATCACAAGAAAGGCAACTGAAAGGAAATGTATCCATGTAGCAGTATGACAGCAGGAGAAAGGCAACTTAGGGCAATGGATCCATGTAGCAAAACCATAGATTACCTTAACATCAGGAGGCCTGACTTCTTCTACTTCTGTTGATGTAGTATGTACATAGAGCTCTGTTGATGTAGCACGTACATACAGTTCTGCTGAGGTTCAGTGTGTATCACTGTCTCTATCTCTGTCCTCTTCTTCCAGGTCTGTTGTGATCTGCAACCCCTCTGAGCAGGACCGCTCCTCCGTGGTGACCGTGTATGTGGACACGCCGCACGTGCGTGTGCTCACGGCCCACAGCCACCCTGTGCCCGCCCAGCTGAGCGCCGTGTGGGAGGAGCCTACCATGGCGTCCACAGAAGCCTACCAGGTAGAAGGAACACTACCATGGCAGACCCAGTCTCTGCAGAAAGGTGTTATTGTCGCTAAAAATGCCCCAAAAGTGAAAAAAGAAACATGCAAAGTAGTAGTTGTTTTGGTTTGGGTAGTTGTATTACTTCCACACACTAGGAAGTATCAGGTTTCAGTTTAAGTCTTAGATAGCAATGGAAACATTCTCGGTTATTGGTATCATTCTTTTTTTGTCTGGCTGTTTTTCTCTATCTCACGCTCTCTCTGTCTCCCTTCCTCCCTGGCCCTCGAACTCCCTCTCTCTCTCTCTCTCTCTCCCTCCCTCACCCTGAAACTCCCCTTTTCTAACCCCCCCCCTCCCCTCCCCTCTCGCTCTCGTCCCCAGCTGTCTTTCCTAACCCAGGTCCCAGCGCTGGGTCTGGCTGTGTACCAGCTGAGCGAGGCGCTGGGCGGAGTGGCGGAGAAGGCCGAGTATATCCTCCTGATGCAGGGAGGGGTGCTGTCCATCAGCGCGAAGCCCTTCACGGTGAACGTTCCCCAGGGGCTGGACGCCTCCTCTCCCCTCAGCATCCAGAACTCCCACCTGCAGCTCTGGAGCTCCCCCGTCACTGGACTCATGGAGGTATGGAGGTCAAAGTGTTTTGGACATCTCTCCGTTTTCCTGGTTTGAAATATTTCCAGTCCGAATTCTAATAAAAAAAAATTCTTTAAAAAATGTACTTTGTTAAAATCTTTTAACATAGTCTGTAATAGAATTCATAAATAAGCTTTACTCCCTGCCACTTCAAGTGATTTTTTTATTGTTGAAGTAGCTGTCATGGTGATCATAGAGCTGTCAGGGAGATATCGTCGCTGTCATCGCAGCGTGTGTGTGTTGAAAGTCTCTTCTCCCTCTTCTCTGACCCTTTGCAGCGCCTCAAACTGAAGGAGGAGAAGACTGAACACCCGATCAAGCTGGAGTTTGCCTGGTACGGCACCACCAGCAAAAGAGACAAGAGTGGAGCTTACTTGTTCCTGCCCGATGGAGAAGCAAAGGTGACCTGACAACTAGATGAAACGTGATTTATGATGTGTTGTCAGGGAGCATTATGATGGTCTGTTTGGAGCAGCGCCTGCTGTGAGGAAAAGGTTACTGGAAGGAGAAGCTCTCCGCCTTTCGTCTTTCCATCGCCACACCTAGTCTAGTCAAAACATCTCTGTTGCTTCTGTTTGTCGTTTGGAATGGATTTGGTTCTCTTTTGTTCTCTTATCTTCTTTCATGCCCTCAAAATGTGTCAACATGGTAGCCTGGAAACTTCTCCCTTTATAAAGCATCTCTCCAGAAGGGGAATCATGAGCGTTCAGCTAGCCTGGTATAGGGTTTGCCTCCCAGCATTACCCTAGTGCTTGTGGGCAATCACATTTCTTTAAATTGCATTCAGCACAGATCTAAATGTTTCTAGGAAATGAGACTTGGTCACTACTCTATAATGAATTTGCTCAATCTTTTAGTTGTATGACGCTGCATGATGTCGTATCATTTGCTGTATCACGTGTTTTCTGATTGATTTGAACACAATTGATCACCCTTTTATTGATATTCTTACAAGTTTGAAAATGTATACATTTTGTAAATGTATGATAAGATTTTTTATGACAAATGTGTTGTTCATGTATACAAAAAAATGACCCCCCTTCAGGTGGACGTCCCATCCAACTCTCCTGTTATCAGGGTCACCAAGGGATCCGTGTTCTCTGAAATCACCACCCTCTTCGCACACGTGACTCACACGCTGCGCCTCTACAATGTTGAAGGTAATACTGTGTGTGTGTGTGTTTGTGTGTGTACGTGTTCATTCATACGTGACCTTCAACGTAGCAATCAGAGCCCTAACAATCAGTAACTGTAACAGCGTTTGAGAATGCAAACGCAGAGAGCACAGAAACCTTGAATGTCAGAAGAAGGTTCAGGTAATGCAAAATAGTTGAGAGATTATTAGTGTTCAAATATGTTGTTGTTGTAAGTCTCTCATCACATTTGCAAGGCTGTGGAATTACTAAAAGGAGAGAGAGTGAGAGAGAAAAAGTGGGAGAGAGAGGGAGAGAGCACAGAAAGAGTGTTGGAGCAAACAGCCTGGCCATAAGAGCGTGATGAGGCCAAATGCGTTCCTCTGCTTACTTTTTGAGACCTGAGACCTGCTACTGTGATTCTGACATGACACTGTCTTTAAAGGGAGCTATTCGAGTACTGTTGTGAACGTCTGAAAAGAAATCCAACTTACCTTGTAGAGATATCTGAGAGGGAGAGAAGGAGTAGAGGAAGAGATGGAGGATGAGATGGGGTTAGAAAGAGATGCGTCGGTTTTTAAAGTTGGCGTGCCAGATCAGGCAGGAGCGACCATCGTTACCCAGTGAGACAGCAGGAAGTGACCCTCAGGCCACGCGCTGCTCATGTCCTCTTATCACAGGAAACCGCAGTCTCTAATTGGCCCACTCTCGCGGCGCACAGCAGAGCGGGAACGTTTCATTGACTGACAAGGCTGGCCCTCACTACCCGAGGGCGTGCGAATATGAACGGACAGATAAATAGGATTCACCCTAACCTTTACCCGTGTGATGATGGCTAAGCATTGTAAGCTGCCCTGATGTTTTAGACATCATCTGGAGACTGAATTAGTCCTCACACACACCCAAGGCTCTGTGCGGTTACATTGGAGCGCTCCGGCTTTCATGTGTCTACACGTTTTGCAGCTGTTCAAGGAAATGTTTTTTACATTATTGCCCCTCTTACCTAATAAAACATGGGTAAACTTGTTTATTTTCCCTAGTAGATTAATTAAATAAGGTATCATGGCCATTTATGATGTATCTGCCTCAGAGGAAATTTGCATTTCCAAATAAAAGATTATTCTTAGTTAATTAAAGATAACTACTTAGACAATCTGTCAAATACATCCGGATTAGTGTATGAAGAAATTGTTTGTAATCCAAAATGATAAAAAATGAAAAGGTAACAAATGATCCGTTTAGGGCGACATGTATAAATTATCACAAGGGATATAAAAATGTTCCTATATAAAAATGTGCAGAACACTTTTGAAACTAGACAATTCGTTTCATATTCCTTCCTCACTTCAGAAAGTGTAACGGTGGCTTATGTTAACTGCTATATGACTGGTTTACTACTTTTTGTGTGTAAATTACTCTATTCATTTTTGTAGATTATCAATTAATTCATAGTTAATATTATAATCATTCAAGGTGATGAAGGGTAATTAACTAGTATACGGAGCACCACCACACAGAGTTTTGCATAGGCTAAGCATGGCTCTGCGGGAAACCGAATCAATTTAGCATTAATTATAGTTAGTGATGTTGTCTGAAGTAGTGATGTTCTATTTTATGAGAATAAATGATTGTATGAAAGCTTAGATATGACACAGGTGGGTTTAAATGCAATGTAATTATTTTTAAATTACTAATCTAAAGAAAGCATGAAAATGACTGTACTACAAAGAATGACTAAATGATGACATTGATAAATTAAAGTGGTTAATATCTAAACATACACAGTATAACAGTTAAAATATTGACAAATTATGGGAAGCACAACACAGCAGAAATTGTCTAAGCTTTAGCATCAA
>JAVQIZ010027743.1:0-13806 GCA_036023535.2 Galaxias brevipinnis
GAAATGTCACAGCTATTTATTAAGTAAGTAAGTAAAGTTTATTTGTATAGCACTTTCACAGACAAAA
The DNA here is from genome assembly GCA_036023535.2 of Galaxias brevipinnis. Lineage (NCBI taxonomy): Eukaryota > Metazoa > Chordata > Actinopteri > Galaxiiformes > Galaxiidae > Galaxias > Galaxias brevipinnis. Next base: position 68 of record JAVQIZ010027743.1, read on the forward strand.
GTCACAAAGTGGTTTACACGAGCAAAACTAAAATCACAGTACATAAAAAAAAATAAATCCATGCAACTTAAAACACAAAACACAAAAAATAAACAATAACCAATAGACAATAAATACATAAAATGCAGACCTAGTGCATAAAAATTACCCAAATGCCTGTCTAAACAGATATGTCTTTCTGGCTTTTTAAAGAATCCACAGAAACAACAGACCTTAAAATTGTGGGCAGAGTATTCCACAGATTAGGTTCTACAGCCTCAAAAGCTCAATCACCACGCGTCTTTAGGCGTGTGCGAGGGACAGACAATAAAAGTAGCTTGTTTAACCAGAGCGAGCTGATGAGTCTGGATGAACTAGATCGGCCACATAAGCAGGAGCCTGCCCGTGCAATGCTCTGTAAGTTTAAATGAGAATTTTAAACTGAATCCTATACGCAACAGGGGGCCAGTGAAGAGTTTTGAGTATAGAGGTGATGTGAGACCGTCTATTTGACCTAGTAAGTAGTCTTGCAGCAGCATTCTGAATTGTCTGCAGACGATTCAGGGCAGACTTGTGAAGCGAGGAGAAAAGTGCATTACAATAGTCGATGCAAGATGAAATGAAGGCATGTATAATCATCTCTAATTCTACATTTGAAACTGTAGATCTTAGTTTACTAATATTTCTTAAGTGAAAGAAACATGACCTAGTCAGCTGCTTAACATGAGTGTCAAACGACAACGACTGATCAAATACAACCCCTAAATTACGCAGGTTAGAGTGTGCGACAGAAGAAAGGGGCCCAATCATTTTCAAGTTATCAAGGAAGCACCCTTTTCTGGAGCAGCAATTTACTTTACAAAAATAACATTCTCAATTAGTACAAACTGCTTAAAACTGTAGCTTCCTTAATGGAGTATTCAAAACCCTGTCCTGCTTACACCCATGTCCTTATTAAAAAAGTTGTCTCGTTAGGGTCTAATTAACAGAGTTCTAATAGAGGTCTAATTGACCTCTTGGATTCAGAAAGGAGGAGCAGGGACTGTGACTGAATGTCAGCGTCGTAGGAGACCACACAGACACCCGTGCATTGTACTGTATAGTGCCTTCAGACTGAACTCTCTCTGGGGTCTACACCTCTCTATCCACCTAGCTCATTGGCTCACTGACACACAGAGACAGATGCACACACACACACACACACACATGCGCGCACACAAGCAATCAGGTAGGATATGCACAATGTAACACTGCAACACAGCATATAATCAATGAAAGGAAATGTCATTGTGGTGAATGAAGGATGCACAAAGCAGGAAATAATAATGAAAAATGTCACCCAGCAACAAGGTTCGATCAATAGACACATATCCTTCATTACTGAGAGGACCTGAAAGATGGCCCCTCCACCAGTGTGTGTTCTTTGCGCAAGACCGTTATGTCAGTACCGTTTTTATTTTTGCTGTCAGTACTAATTATAATTTTTACAATTGAAAAAATGTTTTACAACTTTTTTTTTGCTTATCACTAAATGTATGACAAAGAAAACAATCGTGACAATTGTTTTGGTTAGGTTGATCATTACAAAGGATGAATACCTTCCTGAGCTCTGTCTGAGTATTTATAGGGTAATACATTGCTGAACATACATCACAGTTGTGCACTTATTGCAATGTGAGTCTCATTGATCCTGAGGGCCTTAACCACTTGGACAAAGTAATCAGATTTTAAAACCATCTTCATTATCAAAAAGGGTGGCGGGGAAAAAGCATATGTGATGAAAATCCATTTGCTGACATCTTTATGATTAAGGATTTACAGTCACAAAACAACTTATGCAGGTTCTGAATACTAAAATTATAGATAGATACTACCCCATAAACACATTTTCTGTGACACATATCCGAGTTTAATAAAAACAGTTTTTTTTGATTAAACAAAATAGTTTGTGTTGATGACAAATTCTGCTATGAGAATACAGACACAAGGAGTTTGAAGTGTGCCATTAGTTTTCTCAATTTTTTTTTTCTGTGACATAATATCCGAATCAGTGTGCCAAAATTTCTCCCAACCATATGTCTCTCTGGCAATGTTCTTTTGTTGAACCTGAGTTGCCGAACAAAACTCATTCTCCTTGGTTTTCTTCAAGTTCACAACTGTCTCTCTTGTCTCTTTCTTTCCGTTTGTCTCTGTCTCCACCACTTCATCTCTCCCTCTCTTTCCCTCTCTCATCTCGTCCTCTCTTTTTGAGCTGTTTGAGTCTTTGAGCTGACCGGAAAGACGCCAGCTTGGAGGCTGTATGCTCTTTGGCAGGTAGAAATGACACCAAACTGTTTCCCCTGGTCGCATGGGAATAATTGGGAAACAAAATGTTTTTTAATGTTGGGAGGATTTCACTTATCAGTGGCAACACGTTTATATTGGTATAAGAAGTACACATTAGAATATCATTCATATTTCAAAGCTTGTGATGTGTTGACAGGTAACCTTGTAAAGTTAGACGGAGTCCTCATGGTTTCCCCTTTGTGTTAGCTATATAAGAACAGCCTTCATGTATTCTATTAACCTTTAGATAATCGAAAATGCAGTTAAGGAGATATGGCGTCACCCTCAGGCAAATAGTCTGATACTAGTCCAGACCACAAGGCCCTTTAGCTATAAAGCTATCATTAATTTGATTAGTATATAATATTAATTACATACCTTGCTGTTAATACTTTTGTTCTTTTGTGATGTTATGCTGTGCAAAGGCCAACATCTTTCGTTCTCTGTGAGTAATAGCAAACAGTGGGCTCAAGAGCACTTAAATTAGAAACCCATTAAGGGTGTCTCTTTAGTAAATAGGAACTTCAAGGTTGATATATAGGAGGAAAAACAAACATCTTGTGTGAACAAATAATTATATAACATATAGGGGTTGGGGTAATGGGAATGGAAACAAACACAGACTGGCAAACAGATGCTCAAACCTTCCAAATGTTAAAACCTGACAAATAAGGACAAAATGTACAACTTCAGTATAAACAACCCTTTGAGGCATTTTTCAAACAGTACGGCTGAAGGGTAGCACTCGTCAAATTACAACCTGCACACACGCACATTCTATAGAGCCCTCAAATAACTATTGAAATTTACTCTTTCTGTGTAAACACCATGCACTAAATTAAATGTGTGTGTGTGTGTGTGTGTGTGTGTGTGTGTGTGTGTATTCCACTGTATTTCCAGGAAGCACTATCATACATCTGTAATCATCTTCCATAGATTCACATGTACTATGTATTGTCTTCCACTGGGATGTCATTCCCTCTATCTGATTGACATATTTGCATCCCATGAGCACCTACCTTTGAATACGGTTTTCACAAAGAAGCACTTGGTTTTGTATACTTTAAAAAGTCCCAAACAGTACCTATATAACTTATCTCATTTGACCATCAATAGGAGCAGACGCAATGTATCATGAATGCCATTTATTAACCATAACCGTTTTCAACCTAAACATCATTCTATCAATGGTGGGTGTGGACATCTACATCCATTTTACACTCCTGAGATGCAACAGTCTTTCAAATGTACCACGAGCAATTCTACATGATTTGACACAAAGTGTTCACTGCTTTGTAGGGTTTGATTGTAAGTTCACTGTGTATTGATCTGACTTCGTACAAGGATACCTTCCATATCAGTCCAGTTTTCTGTTCAGCATTTTTCTGTCACATTGCAACTTTACGAGTCTGAGAAAGTGTGGTTTGAACAACAGTAAAATAATAAAACAGCACCATCTAGTGCAATAAATTGCATTGACTCTTTGAAGCAATCTGGTTATAATGAAGAGAGTGCAATGTAGCACAAGCTCATGATGATTCTTCATTAGTTTTCCAACTAGGATAATTTGAAACAAACTGCTTGTCAATATTAGTCACAGTTGGTAGACTTGAAATACAAATAACGTTCCTCTTTCAGACCAGTTTGTCCCAACTAGTTTTATTTATATCCACTTAAACAAGCCAGACAATAATGACACATTAAAGCATCATTAAAGACTAAAGATACATTGAAATATTTAAGTGGATGCATTAGAAGTTCTAGTAGCCTACTGCCAATAATTCACAAATGTTTGTAATTTTCAAATTGTATTTGTCAGCCTTAAAGATAAGATTTACCTACTATATTAAGTGAATAATCAAGATAAAGATACGGGTGAATGTAAATAATAATTTTAAATAAGATAAATAAGCTAATAATAAATAAGCACATTTTTAGGGAGGCTAATCCTTCAGGAGGCGATCTGTAAACTCAACATATGACATGCATCAAATACTGTGCATGGAGGAGCTAGGCTATTCCGCTGACTTAGATCCCATTTCAAAGCTCCTTACTGTTACACACAAGCTTATCCTGCCCATCCATTTTCAATCCTCCAATCACATCCATACGTCCCATATAGAAATCCACCTCATTGGCTCTCAGATAGCTGCTGCAAATTAAGAGGTTGTGACCCCCAGTGACATGGATTAGTGACCCCCACCGGCAATCCTTAGACCCCAGGTATAGTAGCTGTGTGATTTGACTGGGATAGCTCCTCTTACGGAGGAATGGCAGCCCTCCCCTGACCCAATCCACAGGCCACTCTGCTATTGGAGATTATTGTTCTCAACGTAAGCCTGCTGAAAAGCCATTCACGCATGCATACACATACACACATTCTGTGGTAGGTGACACGCAAGCATACGGATATCTGCAGGCATGAGTGTTCATGTACACCGAAATGAAGACATGAGCAGAGGCAGACCAGGGTTATACACACATATTGACAGTGTGTTGTAATAAAACAACACAACAGTCAGAACATTGTTCTATAAGCATCATTAGTAAAAAGCATTTGTATAAAAATAGTTGAGTAACTTCTTTTCAGTGAACTATATACATTTTAGATAGGGTTAGCCCTAACTCTAGTATCATCAATGTTGAACAGCTACACATAATCACTAGAACACAGTAAAATAGTGAATATCAGTTTATTTTATTAATCGATGGAAAAGATCAATATCTCACGTCTTCATATCATACTCTGCAATCAACTGCAATTTAACATTCCTGGAATCGGTTAATTCCAATTCGGGTCAAGGTAAACCAATCAGATGTACTCAAACACAATGCTAAATTCTAAATACAGAGCTTTTGAATGAACAATTCAGAAAGTAGAATGACCTTTAAGCTCATGAACCAATTGCCCACAACTCACTTTCACGTAATATATTATTGTGTTAACACCTCACTCATCTTCATGTCAAACCTGAAACTTTGAGCTCATTTAAAATTTAAAATACAACAACTTTTGACAAGAGTATTTGCTGAGTTGATTAGGAAGCAGGGATACATTTGGATCACTAGACAACAATCTGAGGATTCACACAGGAGCAAGAAACAAGTGAGTGGTTTTAACAGCTTGAGCAAAATTTGGTTCCTCTTTTCTTTTGAAAAGTTTTCTAAATATCAATATATTGTACATCAAAGTGCAAATATGCTAGTACACTATGTATGCACGCATATATATTTTAAGTACAATTCTAATGTGATCTATTTTACTACAAGGTTTTTGCAAGATGGTTGAGGCTTTTAGAATATGGCACGTTTTTAAAACCAAGGATACACTTCACATGTCACAGACTATATCAACAATAGGCAATGCAAACACTTACGGTACACAAGAACATATCTAAATAGTAAATACATCAATTTGCGACAAATGTCCTGATTAAATTTATTATCTGACGACATACAGTTAAAAAGCATACCTTTATTATCTATGTTTTAAGGATATCTGTGTGTGTGTGTTTTTTACAGCAATCCTCTTCAGAGTGTAAGACAGCCAATATAAATAAAATGTATTAACAAAATTAATTGTAAATGAATGTCCCCTTCTTATTAGTGTTGTGGTGAAAATGGCTTTCAAAATACACCAACAAAGGAAGGGAAAAAAACGGTGCTCGTGAACTCTTCAACATCTGGTTAAAGTTTGAAGAGGCCTCCTATCCAACAAGCACCAACGCAACATCCTACACTGATACTTTTTTGCCTTGCATTAACTTTAACACATAAATTACATTTTATATATATATATATATATATATATATATATATATATATATATATATTATATATATATATATATATATTCATGTATATACCTCCGCTGTGTACACAATTCAACCACTAGCACCGATGGGATCAGAGCCGCCATTTTGTGGTGAGAGATTGCCACGATTAGGCTGCATGCAAGAACATCACTAAATCAGCACTGCCATTTTGGACGAGAGACTGTGTCAAATATCCTTCATGGCCAAATTAGTTTTTTTTAGATTGGGCGGGGTAATAATTAAAATAAAGAAGTCAAATAGCCCGTTTCTCTTTACGGTCCGTGGCATTGGTTCCTACCCTACTGCCTGGTGTGGTGCTCCCCGGAAATTTTGTCAGGATATGGGTGACTCTTGGTCTAGAGGAAGGGGCCTCAGCCCTCTTAAAGCTTGGTCCATTCACTTCCTTTAAGTTGGACTCATCTGCAGTGTTTATGCAGATACCTAAGAAGTAGTTCGATTACTCAAACAACCCATTACTGAATTTAGAATCTAGAGTTATTTTTGTAGTTTTCGATGGTACATTTTTTTTTTTTTTTGATTGATTCATTGGTTCATTATTTTCTTTCTTAAAGACATTGTGATCTTAGGAGGACAAGCCATGTTAGAGAGACAGGTGAAAACACTCTTCATTTCGCAGTCATCATCTGGACAAATTCTGCAGAAACAAACAAAACAAAAGGGAGAGAAGAGAATTTCAATCAGGGACCACACATAAGAAAGCTTCAATGGAGAAATTAACAAATGAAAGTGTTGATTTCAAATGGAGGAAGAGATGAGACTCACCCTCGTAGTTGACCTGCCCGTCACCATCGATGTCGGCCTCTCGAATCATCTCGTCCACCTCCTCGTCCGTCAGCTTCTCCCCAAGGTTGGTCATCACGTGTCGCAGCTCGGCCGCGCTGATGTAGCCGTTACCATCCTGAAGAGCGCAGCAACGGGGAGGGGAAAAGGGAGAAAAAAAAGATAAATAGCAGAAGAAGAAGAAGAAAGCATCTACAACAATTTTGAAGAGCAGATCTATTATTTCATATCATCTAAAGAGCAAAAAAACAAAATGGTCTCAGAGTTGACTGTTTCACGCATCTCTGTTTCTGCTATGAAAAAACCTCTTGTGACTCATTTCAAACACTGACTAGGGCAGCAGGCCTAGCCTCTAGCAAAGCCTTTGTCAAACAGCTCAACTTATAAGCTCATGGAACTCGGGATGAAAGTGTAACAGTAAACCCCTGTGGCGGCTTTGCATCTCATCTACCTGTTGAACAAAGCCACTCACACTCACACTCACACGTCTGTGGATTATCAACTGGGGCTCCTGCTGTTTTTATCCAGAGGGAGATTCAACAGCCTTTCGTAGTTTACCTTGTCAAACACTCTGAAGGCTTCTCTGATCTCCTCCTCGCTGTCTGTGTCCTTCATCTTCCTCGCCATCATGGTGAGGAATTCTGGGAAGTCAATTGTCCCATTGCCTAGAAGAAGACACATACACACATTACGACTGTACAACAGGAGTTGTTTTTTTAAAGACATATTTTTTTCTTGCAGAGTTTTATTAAGAAAGGGTTGCTAAACCTTTACTTGAAGGGGGGCAATAAAAAATTTACAAAACTCATGCAGAGCTATTAGTATGAATGAGGACTCTCAAAAATACACAACACAGAGAACTTGGAACAAAGTATTCTGTAATCTAGAACCTGGGACTTTGTTTCTGACAGGTAACAAGCAGACCTGACAATGGACACCCATGTCTAGTGGGTCAGACCCACAATGCCATCAATATCTCTGCCAGCACTGCAATTACTCTTATGGATCTTGTTATTGACCTGACTGGTTTATATGAGTGAGACAGTGGGAAAAAAATGTACAGCCAATCAAGATTTGAAGGAGAGACATCACTTCTCATGATATAAAGTATTCCAATTCTCCATAAATAGGTACATATAGGTCAGCCCCTCATCAAACATAAGATAAAACAATAAATAAATTGTATCACAAAACATAATATCCTCAGCGGCGGTGTCGTTGGTCTCACCGTCAGCGTCCACCTCGTTGATCATGTCCTGTAGCTCGGCCTCCGTGGGGTTCTGGCCCAGTGACCTCATGACCGTGCCCAGCTCCTTGGTGGTGATGGTGCCATCGCCGTCCTTGTCGAACAGTGAGAATGCCTCCTTGAACTCTGGACAGACCACGCAAACACACGCATACAAACGAGAGAGAAACCTACATGTTTTATTCATTAAAACTAAACTGAGGGATAATATCTGAATACATTTTCAATAGAGGTTATTCATGCATGACGTAGATTTATATCTGGCAATGGGGCTGCCACTTTCGTCCTGAAAACTTAGAGGATGGACTCAGCAAGGTAAAATAAGGTGCTACATGTGTGACTACAAGAAAGAATGGTTTCGAGTTGAATGAAAATGTTGTATTTGGATTGATAGTACAGGCACTGTTTGAAGCACAGGACAGTAGCTACACATTGCAACAGAGAGAGGAAAACAGAGGCCACATCAGGATACAACTACAAAAATGTATCCCAACAAATGTTTCGGCATTAACCTTTCTCAGGGTAATTAAGCGCTTACCAGCAATCTGCTCTTCAGTCAGTTGGTCAGCCTATCAGGAGAGACAATGAGTGATTAAAAGTTCATGACTGGCCTCTCTAAAACACATAGTGCATCGCCTAAGTATCACATTTTGTCAGAGCCCCATGTAACATCTTGTATGTATGTGGTCAAGATTGAAGCAGGCTCGGTGGTGTTTAGATAATCTGTCTAACGGACCGTGCAGAGCCTAACATGTAACTGTAGTTCTAACCATGCTACCACCAGGTGTGATCAGGTCTATCTGAGTTAGACTACGTGCACACAAGCAGGCACTTCAGGCTAAGGAAGTGTGATGAGGGACGAGTATAAATACACTGTAGCCTGAAATACTCACACTAGCTATAATTAGTGAGACGTGAACAGGGTCGCTAATGTAGCACACACGGATAATAGCCAGTGTCAGTCACTGCTTTGTACCTTCTTGTTGGACCAATGCGGAGCCTTTACTAACCATTGGACAACTGTTGCTTTCGAGTTTGGTGTGTGATATAATTGGGTTTCATACTATACACTTTATTCCCTGTTTCTAGTTAACCTCTTATTTATAGGGTTATATTTTGTTCCTGATCTAAATATTCGTCTAAACAGAGATACCTAAATTAATATCAATAACTGACGAAGTAGTATGTAGTATTATTTGAAAGCTAACACCTTCCAATTTCTTAAGTCATGCTAATTTGTTGCATTAGGGCAGACATATGTATAAATGCAAGAGATAAAGCACTCATAAAAACATACTAAATCTGTTCTTCATACCTTGTGTCACCTTTAAAATGTAAAAAATCCAGTCTTGTTTTGGTCATGGTTTAGGATATATACAGCCAAAAAAGTATGGTGCACCCAGTGTTCTCGTAACTCCAACTTGCTAAGTGTAAAGATGTGATTCATATTATTACAGTACGAAGACTGCGAATCAGCACAGATGGTTAAAAAGACGAGGGTTTACACTTTTGTTACATACATTACATGTAGATGTGCAAGTTACTTTAGTAACACTGCAAATAATTAAAACAAAAAGAAAAAAAAATCCTAAATAGTGAGTGCTGGGGTGGGGTCAGGCAGAGAACAACAAACTTGCTGCACAGTACCCTCTCTGTCCGTTTTCAACTGGAGGGTGCTGAATCATGCAGTGTGTTTATCATACAGTCATTCAGACAGCCAGTGCAGAGTTGGGAAAACGTATGCGGCTGCAGTGAACAAGAGTTGAACGGCTTTCTGTGGCAAAAAACTGCTGTTCATTCAATGAAAAGTAAATATCCATTTGCAGTGTAATAATTTGCCTGTCATAATAAATATTTTTTTAAGTGCAGTATCTGTTTCAAAGATTCTTCTATGCTTGCTAGAAGACTTTTCTTTTCTGTTATTTCACAGATTTGAATTGAAACAAACTGCATTGATTTGTAAAGAAAGACTAAGATCTCTTTAACCCCCCAAAACAGCAACTTTATAGGATGAAGCCGAGGATCATGAGGACAACGGTTCTATTACAACGCAACAACTAGGCCTTTATTTTTTTTTATATATCTTTCCTTTTTTCATGCACTGCGGATCTCGTCAGTCTGCTGCACCAAGCAAGGGAAGGGGACTAAAAGGCGTGTGCAGTAGCCTACACACAGGGAGAGAAAGAAGGGGGAGGTCCGGGAAGGAGGGGTGGCAAAGATGTTAATTTACGTTGGGCAGACTGCAGTTCGATGTAGTGGTGCAATACGGAACAGTGCCAACAAGGAATAAGAAGGCTGTCATGAGTCGCGTTAATATACATGAACATAGACGCTTCGACTTTGGTTGTAACATTATACAACAGACGGTTTCTCTGATTGCTAAATAAATTACCATTAATAGTTTGCATAATAAACTATCCCTATCATAAGGCTTATGTAACCGCTATCATATTATAATCGGCTTGTTTCATTGCTTGCTCAAGCCACGTCACCAATCAAACTCTGCGTAAGCAAATAGTCGACACTATAAAAACTATGAAACAATGAAGAGTAAATGGACAAACGCTTGTTTAGTCAGTGTTAGTAAGTTAGCTAGCTAGATGGCTATCGTTGGCGGTGCTATTTTTACACTTTAGTCCCACTACCCCGCCCACTCCATCCATTCAATGAATAGAAAGTCCTGTAACGCTAGCTGGTTAGCTACCAACCCGTTGTGAACCTAGCCATGCATGGGCATGGCACCTGCCAGTGATTGCAGCAGTGGCAGAACTCCGGGCCACATAATGTCATTATTGAACTATTCGCATAGATGAATCACAGGCCATTGTGCTCTAACACAATATTAATTATTTAAATTGATATGCTAGGTTGATTGGCTTAACTGTCGAAATAACTGAAATATCTGTCTGTGTGGTGACGCGTTAGTCACTATATATTGTATTGAACAACTGGTATCTCATAAGTTGTAGAACGTAATAATGAACTTCAGCGTTACGAGCGTAAGCTTGCGATCAAGCTAAGCTAACGATACTTATCTTGCTAGATATCCACAAACAAACAAAAAAACTCACCATTCTCTTTGAAAGCTTTGGAAGCTAGGAAAAACTGTCGGATTCTCTGGGTGGCTGATTGCTGGATTTTAACGTTTCCAATGTATTTATCTGTAAAGCTTCATAAAACTAGGTAGGAAGGCAGCTAACTAGTTTTATCATGCAATTGATCCTTCTCAGAGATTCTAACAAGCTATCCAGCTAACGTGTGAGGTTGCCCGGAAGCGTTGTCGCAACTACCGGTGCGGCTTCAATTTTCCTTTTGCTTGGTACAGGAATCGGAGTAATTAATTGCAATGTCCAACTATAGAGCATGCATTGCTTAAGAAAGGTATAAAAAAAAAAAAGGTCAAATTTTTTACCAACAAGATAAAACAGATTGTTGCTTTTTCATATTGTAGTAACCGTTCGTAGCAACAAGGTGACAGCAAATTGCTGTTTACACGGTAGGTGAGCAAGTCAAACGTAGGCCCTACGTAAAACAATATGTTATATCTGTCGAAGTATCTGAACACCTTCAGGAGAATAAGTTAGGATGATGAGAATTTATTGAATATGATGAAACACATAGACTTTGGCTTAGAGGTTGGGTTTAATCTTAAACAAATAAAGGCACATTCTATAAGGCTTTGTCAGAAAGGTTACATGTTCTGTTTGTGCACATTACACTGGTTGTCATTTAGGTCTCAAGATATGCCATTAGCAGTCTCATATCACTCACAGTGCTTTTTTTACACTTAATTCACAAACACACACACACACACACACCATGTGTAATTCTCTCTTTCTCTCTCTTTCTCTCTCTCTCAATTAAATTAAATTAAATTAAATTAAATTAAATTAAATTAAATTAAAACGAGCTTTATTGGCATGGTTAAGTAAACATTTACATTGCCAAAGCATAACAACACATATGACAGATATGATAACAACAAAAGTAACAATATTATGTCATAAAACAATTTCACACTTTTTTTTATCCAAGATATATATATATATATATATACATATATACATATACTTATACATACACATGTATACACATATACACACATACACATACAATATCCTACTACAATTATAATGGGGGCATCACTATACATGATTTCTTATCTGTAATAGAAATGGCTATTAGAGATCTGGGGACGCGAGTTGACTTCGTGCCAATAATCCCAGCAGGGTAAACCGCAGAGCACTCTAGGTGTGATTTACCTCCAGAGTGTAAGCGGGCATGCCTCGATCTGCCAGCCCCTCCCCAGACACCACCCAGCACCCTGTACTGTCCCAATCCTATCTGGTGGGAGGAAGGGGGGGGGGGGACTCTAAATATGGCTACGATTAGATTTCAACTCAATTACAACTTTCCCACGCCGTAAAGGTCTCTCTCTCCTCTCTCTCTCTTTTTCACCTACCATATGGACTTACCACATGTGAACTGAGTTGTGCCTCTTCCGTTTTGGATATGCCAACCTTTTGTAAATTAAGTGTAAGGGAGTGCCTGTGTATCTCTTGGTCCTTGAGATTCGCCCTCTTTTTTTTAATTCCCATTCATGTTTTTTTAAACATTCATCTATAAAATAAAGCATTTCGTATGCGTGGTATGGGCCATGTATAAGTGTGTGTGTCTGTGTGTGTGTGTGTGTGTGCTTGTCGGGGAGTGATTTGGTGTCACTGTCCAGCTTTTGCAGTATGATGAATGATCAAACTGATTCTACACTCTTTTATCTCTGTGCAACTGAACTTGAATGACATCCCACCACAGATCATTCCAGACCCAAGCCAAAGTTTGTGTGTGTGTGTGTGCCTGCATATGTGTGTCTCCTCCACCACCTCCTCCTCGTCCTCCAGAGAACTCCAATCAGACTTTCCCTCCAAAGCAATATGCTTCCAATTTTCAATTCCTAGGTCGACAGCTGGCTCTGCATTTAGAACGCATCGAGATTAGGCGAACATTTCCATTTAGGATACACAAAGTGTCTTTCTCTCTTTTTCTCCCTTTCTCACTCTACTAAGCTGCTCTTCATCTCTCTGTCTAACTAGGTCTCTTTCTCTATTCTATCCATCCTGGGGTGTTGTTAGCTCTCAGCTAGTCACGTAGTTATTAAAAAACAAAATTACTTTACATGAATTTTACGCACAGATTATTATATTTGCTTCAGATTATATTTGTCCCTGTTGACGGCACACTTTCACATCAAAATAACGTTATTTACTCATGGGACTTCTTTTTTTTTGACGCTAATGCTGGATTAGAATAATCTGTGATGCGCAGTAGATAGTTTGCCCGTTTTGACTAGTTTGCCTCTCCTCTCCGTATTTTCAAGCACATGTCCGGTGGTCGGATCCCCACTGATCCCACACCGCTTTGCCCGGTCGTCCGTGTGAAAGCCGGTGGAAAAGAACACACTGACACGGGGGGGGGGGGGGGGGAAAAGCATTGTAATTTACCATAACCAAAAAATTTTGGAACCCATTAAGGTAAAAGAAAGCCATTAGGTTTAACCAAAAGGTTAAAACAAAGGG
>JAVQIZ010027749.1:0-17437 GCA_036023535.2 Galaxias brevipinnis
GTGCTGGAGGAGGAGACTGTCCTCCTCAACAGCCAACTGGAGGACGCGCTGCGCCTGAAGGACATCTCCGAGGGCCAATTGGAGGAGGCGCTGGACGCGCTGAAGAGCGAGCGCGAGCAGAAGCACGGCCTGCGGAAGGAGCTGGCCCACCAGCTGGCGGCGCTGAGCGACGGCGTCTATGGCGCCAGCGCCCACCACCTGGCTCTGGCGGCCGTCGAGGGCCTCCGCTTCCCCGAGGAGCCCCTGGCCAACGGCGCCGCCTCGCCCCCCGCCAACGGGAGCGCCGGCGAGGACGGCGACGGCTGCAACGGGCACCCGAACGGAGGGGCGGGATTGGCCAAGGTTAACGGCGAGTTCCGGGCCGACCGGAAGGGGGAGGGGCTCCTGCCCGTGTCGGACCTCTTCAGCGAGCTCAACCTGTCGGAGATGCAGAAGATGAAACAGCAGCTGCTGCAGGTGGGTCGTGCAGGGGTCGCGCCGGGGTCAAAGGTTAAGGTGTCAGGTGGCATGCACTTCTTGCCTTATCAGAGAGGAACTTGTGTGAGGTTATTGAAATGATGTAGATATAGATACAGACTAGATAAAAAATACTATGCTCTGTACTTAGCCCTTGTATCTCGATGGTTTGACTAAAGTACATTTGCACAGAGGACAATAGCGCCATGCTAAATCTACTGTATCTGTGTTTTGAAATCAATTTGTTCAATTTAGCTTTTATTGTACACCATGTGACACCCCAGGGAGTGCGTAGACTTCCTGGTCATGTGGGAACATTTGAATCCTTTTCAATCTTCCTCTTTCAGTGAGGGGAAATCAATGGAGTTTACCTCCCAGGAACAAAACCAGCGATTTACAAACGCAGTGCATTAGGGGGACTGCTATCGACCCCTCCTGTCCACAGTACATCTCATTAGGGGAAAAACGGGGGGAGGTCCTCAGCATCAACATTATGTGTAAGGCAGATTGTGTGGTGTGTGTGTGTGTGTGTGTGTGTGTGTGTGTGTGTGTGTATGTGTGTGTGTGAGTGGGTGTGTGTGTGTGTGTGCGTGTGTGCGTGTGTGCGTGTGTGTTTGTCAATTGCCTTGCTGATGACAGCATTTTTTGTCACCACCCCTGTGTAAGAAACCGTAAATATGACGGTAAATGACATTACTCCATTATTTTGGAAACAAGCCAAAAAGAAACGCTGGACAACTAACGGTCCATCACAGACTCCACAATTCCAGTTTAAACAAAGCTATGTGTCAAGTGTTTTATGCATGTGTGTGTGTGTGTGTGTGGGTGTGGGTGTGTGTGTCTGTATGTGCGCATATGCAAAAGCATGTGTCTAAGTGGTGTCCGTGGGTGCATAGGGTGTGTCATTGCATTGCAGTCCTGTCTCAGAATGTCTCTTTCCTAATCTGGAGCAGAGAACAACAATGTGTAGCAAAGTACTAGCTTAGCGGGGTGTGTGTGTTTGCACGTGTGTGTGTGTGTGTGTGTGTGTGTGTGTTTGTGTGTGTGTGTGTGTGTGTGTGTGTGTGTGGTGAGCCATGTGCTACAGGGAAATCTTGTCAGAACGATTAGTATCAGAATGTGCGGGGCAGCCGATGTAGAGGACGGTGGAAGTCAGAGTCGGAATGGGCCATAAAAGTGTGTGTATGCGTGTCTGGTGTGTGTCTGTGCGTGTATGCGTGTCTGGTGTGTGGGCGTGTGTGTGTGGGTGATGTGTGTGTGTGTGTGTGTGTGTGTGTGTGTGTGTGTGTGTGTGTGTGTGTGTGTATGTGTGTGTACGTGTGTGTTTGTGGGGGTGGCTGTCCTCTTTTGGTCTAGTATGCTTAGATACACCAGGACAGGAATAGCAGTCTGCATAGAGATATACAGCCAATAAGCAACTGAATACACAGAGATGAGGCACGCGTGTGCATGTCAATACATTAGATCAGCAAGGGAGAATGTTTTTAAATAAGGAGCATTTATAGAATCGAATAAAGGCTGGATATGAACATTTCTCTGCTTCTGACGTCTGCGGGGAAAATACAAATGGATGGATATGGACACACTCTTTCACAGCACATCACTAAACAGTGAAAATGGCCTAAGACAGCCTATGTGACTCCATTTTGAAAATGAGCCTGGCCACTGATAAAGACATTACAGCTGCACGCTGATTTTTCTGGGGAATTATTTGAATGGATTTGCGGCAAGCAAAAATGAAATCAATTGTTGTGAATGGCTGTGAATCCCAAATGAATAAATCGCTTTTCCAAGTCCTCTTCACGAGAGGCAAACAACTCCCTGTCTCCTAATTGCTTTTGAGAGAGAGACAAGCGTTTTAATTTGTCTGCCCTACAGAGAACTGATATTCTTACCTCTACTTTCTATGCCCATTCACACGGTATAATGTGTGTCATTAAAACCTGTTAGAGGATAAACAATGTAAAATGTTGATATAAATGTTTAATTTAAATTGTCAATTTCACGACCTTTGCTTAAGTGCCAAATTACATTACATACAACAGGCTTTAACTTCATTCTGTCTGTCAGTCAAACAAATTGATGTGATTGTTTTTGTAATTTAATTTAATAAGGTAGACTGAATATATAATGTAGTACAGCAACATTATTGAATTTACTAGAATATATTATAGATGTGTTTAATGAGATGCAGTGTGTCCTCCCGTCCTGTAGGTGCAGTGTGAGAAGGCAGCGCTGCACATGACCCTGCAGGAGTCCCAGACGCAGCTGCAGCACACGCAGGGCGCCCTGTCCGAGCAGCACGACCGCTTCCACCGCCTCAGCCAGCGTGTCAACACTGCCCGGCGTCCCCATGGCGACAAGGAGCTCGGCGACCCCGAGGAGAGCGAGAAGGCGGGCGACCGGGGCGACCGTGGCGACCGCGGCTCCTCCCCTTCTTCCCCCTCGCCCGAAGACGGCGACGCCCGCGGCCTGGAGGTCCTGGAGGGGAAGTACAAGATGGCGGTGAGCGAGGTCATCGACCTGAAGGCCGAGCTCAAGGCCCTGAAGAAGAAGTACAACCGCTGTGTGGAGCACCAGGGCGAGGAGCGCGGCCGCAGCGAGGGCCGGGCCGAGGCACTGGACGAGCAGGTGGGCCGTCTGGAGCGGAGCTGCCACCAGGGGCTGGAGCGTGTGGCGACCCTGGAGGCGGAGCTGCGGGCGGCGTCGGGCGCGGCAGCCGAGAGCCAGGGCGCGCTGGGCGCGGCGCAGGACGAGTTGGTGACCTTCAGTGAGGAGCTGGCCCAGCTCTACCACCACGTGTGCCTGTGCAACAACGAGATGCCCAACCGCGTCATGCTGGACTACTTCCGCCAGAGTCGGGGCACGCGCAGCGGCAGCCTCAAGGGCAACGAGGACCCCCGCGCCCTCCTGTCCCCCCGGCTGGCCCGGCGTCTGGCCGCCGCCGCCGCCGCCTGCTCCTCCTCCCCGGAGGCCGTGCGCAGCCCCACGAGCTCGCCCTCCAAGGAGCCCCTCACCTCCACTGATACATCCTCCTCCTCCTCCGTCACCGCCACTGCCGCCGCGGGGGGGAGGGAGTCTCCCGCTCCCCAGGCCAGCCCCAGCCGGACCTCCACCGCGGGCTCGCCGGTCGTCTCCCTGTGCCCGTCCCCGGGGCCCGAGGCGGGGGGCGACCTGCGGAGGGAGCCCTTGAACCTCTACAACCTGAACGCCATCATCCGCGACCAGATGAAGCACCTCCAGCGGGCCGTGGACCGCTCGCTGCAGCTGTCCCGGCAGAGGGCGGCGGCCAGGGAGCTGGCACCCATGCTGGACAAGGACAAGGAGAGCTGCATGGAGGAGATCCTCAAGCTCAAGTCTCTGCTGAGCACCAAGAGGGAGCAGATCGCCACGCTCAGACTGGTGCTCAAGGCCAACAAGCAGGTGGTCTATTATACATACGCTGCCATGTGTGATGTTCACGTGTTAAAGTGCAATTCCAAAGAGATGGTGTCAATTGTCACAATGCTATGCTCGTAATGTTAGAACATTCACAATAAGACACAGATAATAACTTTAGTCAAAATATTATTATAAATGTACTAGCTTTGGAAATACATCCATACTTAGCTAAATGTGTTTTTTTTCATGCTATTCTGAAATTTGAAAGGGAAGATATCCATGCTTGTTATGCTCATTCATTGCAGAATACATTCCACAATATTGCATTGTGCAGTATAGTTTCAAAACCTGTATTTATTCAACTTTTGACACATGAAATCCCTGAGCTGGCATTGGCATTATATTCATACTGCGTTTTGAAGATTGAGTCTGATCCAATTGTGGTGATCCCAGACCGCAGAGGGGGCCCTGGCTAATCTGAAGAGCAAGTACGAGAACGAGAAGACCATGGTGACGGAGACCATGATGAAGCTGAGGAACGAGCTAAAGGCGCTGAAGGAGGACGCCGCCACTTTCTCCTCACTCAGAGCCATGTTCGCCACCAGGTCAGACCTCAAGAGGCATTGTGGGAAAACATTGATGAGTAGATCTGCATGGAAGTTGAATGGGATTAATATGGGAGAATTTGTGTTAACGGTTAGTGGCACAGAACAGAATACAGTATAACAGAGTAGAGTATAGTAGAATAGAAAAGAGATGATTTGGTTTGGAAAATCTCTATTGAGGAGATTATGATATTGCTTAGTGAGGTTTAATATCTGAATCAAAAAACAGTTTAGGCAGGTGTGAAAAAAGGCTTTAAAATAAGAATGCTTTAAAAAAACATCTACGTTTTTTGCAATAAAATGCAAAGTGAGTGAAAATAAAATCTATATCACATCAATATTTGGTGTGATCACCCTTTGCCTCCAAAACAGCGTCCCCTGCCTAAAACCTATGCACAGCACTGTATATCTATTACAACATGATCTTTTGAGAAAACCCGTCTTTCACTTTTCCCTTCTTCCACTCTCTTACCCCTTCTTCTGTTTTTGCTACTCCGTTTCTCCTCCTCCGTTCCTCTTTCAGGTGTGACGAGTACGTGACCCAGCTGGACGAGATGCAGAGGCAGCTGGCGGCGGCCGAGGACGAGAAGAAGACCCTCAACTCCCTCCTCCGCATGGCCATCCAGCAGAAGCTGGCCCTCACCCAGCGTCTGGAGGACCTGGAGTTCGACGACGAGCAGACCCGCGGCCGCGGCCCCAAGGTGCCCCGCGTCAAGAGCGGCCCGCCCAAAGTAAGTCGCCGCGCCGCCCTCACCGCTCCCCCTAGCCCCACCTCCCTCCATGTCCCCCCCTCCTCGTTCCACCACAAAGCCCTCCCCGGCACCCTGGGTCTCAGCAACCCTGACCTCCTGGAGCTGCCGCCCTCTCTCTCGTCCTGGTCGGCCCCAGACACAGGCTCTCCTACTGGGGAAGGTTTGGCCTGCGCCGCATCGCCCCGAGCTGAGACCCAGTGGTCCCTCCACAGTAGTCAGACCTTCCTCATGGACTCTCAGTCTCTGAGTTTAGAGTTCAGGCGACTGCTTCAGAGTCGAGACTTCGGTCTGCTGTCTCCCTCGTCGACTCCCCGCTCCCCTAGCTCTGCCCCGGCAACCCCCTACCGTAGAAGTCGATGAGGTGGGAGGTGAATTCATATTTCACCTGTGAACCCTAGAACCCCTACCCCACCCGCCATTGTACATTACCCAGAAGCCTCAGCGAGGTTGGACACAGACATGGGAGAACAGACTGGTTTCCTGATTCCTTGGCCTGAATGCATGCTTTCATGTGACACTCTTTCTCAGGAATTTGTTAGAAGAATGGAGCCTAAACAGCCCACATGCTGCTCCATCAATAACCACATCTACTGAACTGTCAAACGATATTTAAAAGCTGTTTGAAAGCTATTTAATTACTGTTTGGATAGTTTGGCCTGTTACGTTCCCTCTGAGAGAACGTTGTACGGTTTTTAACTAACTGATGATGATTATGATTTATTTTATTATCCTTACATTTTTTTTACATTTCGATCAAATGTATAACAATTATATAGCCCTTCAAAACGTAATATTGGCCTAAGCATAGCCTGAATTTTAGATTAAACGAGCACTGCTGTGTTCTTTGTATATCTTTTCAAACCAGCTCGTTAGTTTACAGAGCTCCCTTGACTTCTCATATGCTCTGTCAACTAGTTACCTGGTGTTTTCTAAATGTTGTTGTAGTGGATAAGAATTGTTTTTTTTCCCACAATTGGATCCCTGTACACAGATTGTGTGCAAACCTCCGACTGTCTTTGGGGATTATTTGTGTCGTAAGGCCATCTAGTGGCCTTGAAACATGACTCATTTTGATCTCTCATTAGCTTCGAATGTATGCCATAAAACATTTTCTTCTACGATATCTGCCGTGCTACAGTATATAATCTGATTGATAAAGTTGATTTAAGTTTCCGTTCCCTCTTACCAGTCTGAACCCATGTCGTGGTGATATATATTCAAGTGTCCCAAAGTGGAGCAAAAAGCATTTGACAAGTGGATTGGCTCCCTGTCACCTAAAGTCAGCATTGTAAACTACAGTTGTTTTGAGCAACATGGAAACCAGTGTGACCTCCTCTCTCTGGGCCCGTGGGTCAGTCTCAACAGGCTAAAGTACCAACCTTTGCTTGTCTCCTGTGCTTCGTCTGGCCTAACTCTAATATATGCACACGACATTCCTGTGGTTGCATTTTAATTCGCCACCACTATGTGATGCCTCCCACCAGTTCTAAATCAGTGCAGGTGAAGGTAGGAGACAAGTGAAGGATGCAACTCTAGCCTATTGAGATACACCCACTGACACTTCCCAAAAGCCCCCCCCACCTTGGCCACCACCCCACCTCCTTTCCAGTGCCTCTTTTCACCAGTAGATGACGATGTCTGACAACTTTTTACACTCTTGCCTGCATAAAGCTTTGCTGTCAAATGCTGTTTGGCCCTTATATACCTCAGACAATCATTTCTATGATTCAAAAAACTGCGAATGATGTATGTAAAATTAAAGTAACGATATTATCAGTATTATATAGTTTTTCTCTCTGATTTTAAAGAAAGCCGCACATGGCAATACATGTGTTAATGTGGACTTTGCCCCTATAAAGTACATTTCCAAACCTACATGTCATTCATTAATTTATTATATAAATATTGAAACTGTAACATCTTAGTATGCTTCTGGTTAGACTGTAGGGCCTATATAGACTAATTAACGCTCATCAATGGATTGTTACATGTCGCACCCTTCAATAATGTTCTCCTTTTTCCCCCTTGCACAGCACAAACAAATACAGTACTGGATTTGACCCAGTGTATAAATGTTCAATGTGTCTCTGTCTGTGTGTCTATCTCTGTTTGTCTGTTTATGCTGGTATTCTTCCAAACGGCATGGGTAGGAGAAAGTGGTGCTTTGTCAGTAGGGATAAATGAAAAAAAAAAAGAAAAAAGAAAAATTAACTGGTTTTCAAACATGCCCACACTGGTCATTGATTTTCACAGAGCATAGTCTGTTTTTATTTTGCACACAGAGTTTCGTTTCTCTTTCTCTTAGTTCTTGTACAGTTATTACAAAACAGATCGTATGTTCAGACTTCTCGTGTGATTTTGATGAAGACCAGTAGGAAGGCAGTTCAATCAGGCACATTAAATATGGCAGGTTAGGTTTCGCTAATTCTGTTTTATATTAAAATTTGCTTTTTATTCTAAAATATAAAAAATATATACAATATATAATCCTCATACAAAGTCAGCATTGTCCATCAATCTCTGAATGTGCCGTGTATAACTTGAGGCTTTTTAAATCAAATCAAATTTCATATTAATTCATTATATATTTCATATACAAAGATAATGCAATGTGCTTTACACAAGGCAAGCAGAAACATACAAGGAAGAAACAAAAAAACAAGAAAGAAAGAAAAACTATTGGAGTAAGAAATGTTCTCCAGACAAGCAACCCTCAGTGTCTGATCGAGGTTTTCTTCCTGTCCGAAACCCAGCTGTTTCCTGTGTGTCTCTCTGTCCCCCTTGACTGTGCGTCACCATTTTGTACCATCTGTCTAATGTACCAGTCTCTTTTAGATTGTCAGCAGCCTGCTGCCTCAGTATCGTCCCACTCCCCACGACTGAGGCGAGGGAGACTGTGTCTGGCCCCCAGGTAACCGAAAGTCCCCGTGTAGACCAGCGCTCGACTTCACCATCAATCACGCTCTTTATAATCCTCTTTAACACACGCCTCAGACTCTCTCTCCTGTTTTTATTTAAAGAAATGTATTCGTCACATTCACTTCATGCACAATTTTTTTTTCACCTATCCACCCACTTCATCCACTATTTTTGCAATAATATTTACAACCTCAGACACAGTTTGTTCATTTCTACAGCCACACAGTTTTTTGGAAACAATGCTCTCCTTGGCGTTTGCATCAGTATATTCTGCATTCGTGTAAGACGAAGAAGAAGAATGTCACATTGCATTACTCTAATGTGTGCAGAAAGACCTTCACACTCTGTAGGGTGTGGGTTGTGAATTGTTTATTTTCACACTCACTGATAAGGTTTTTAGGGCGAGGTGTTTGAGCTCCAGCAACACTCTGCCACACAGCATTTAGCTTGGCCCAAGAGAGTGACAGAGTCCGTGGGTACGTGAAATGTCCTTTTACACCAGTATGTAATGTTTCGGTATTAATGCTTTCACCAGTATGATTAACTCTGTAAATCTGTTTAATTTACCATATAGTTTTGAATTTTGGTATTACATTTGGTTTTATTGAAAATATCCCCAGTTTGCTTTTATAGAACTGTATTTGACAGTATAGTGTAACCAACAAAAAGATACAATTGGCATATTATTAAAAGTCCTATGTACTTACTAATTGCCCTTCGGTCCCCAAAACTCCCATGCTAGTTATCTCAACCCATTTCAGCTCTGTGCCTCTCAATTGACCTCCCTACTTATTCTCATATATTGCTGAACATCAAAGAACTACAACCCCCAGCACCTCATCTGACCTTCCTTGACGCACAGAGAAACTGCTGACAGATCTAATGTCTGGTCCCCTGCTTTGACTCTTGCTATTCAGTCAGCTTTTCTCCCAGACCCTATGAGATTGTTCTCTCATTGAAGCATTATCAAGTTATCCTTGTCTCCGTGGTGATCAAGCAGGAAAAAAACGTGCCTTTTATTTTTTTTGTTTGTGTTATGTTGGATGTGTGAACTTGACCTATAGTGGCAGGATGCATTAACCCTTGCCCTCCTCTCATCTGCTGTCCCCTGTCTCTCTCTCTCCTCTCTCCTCACCCTCTTCCCTCGCTCCGTCCTTGCAGTCTTAACATTGTGACTGCAAACCAGGAGAACCGGACAGCCCAACCCAGTAGGAGCAGTGTTACTCCATGCGAAACCTCCAACTGTCCGACCAAGGAGTCTCAACACCCTAGCACCTAACCTCCTCAGTCCACCTACACAACCTCAGACCCTCACTGGGCCATATGGGGATACCCCGTAAGAGGGTTGTCATGCTGTGTTCCAACCAACCTGGCATCCCTGGTGCCAATTATCCTCTATGTCTTGGCGGAGCCAAGATGACATCACTTCCTGTCCAGCAGTTTGACGGAGAGAAAGTGGATAAGTGGACCGCGGTTCCCATTCGCGGAGTCACAGATCATGACTGGAATGTTGTTGTTCTTGTTTCTTGTTGAATATCCATCGATTGTTTATTTATTAATACCACAGATTAGTGATATGTTTCCTATTTATTTATTGCTGCAAATTTTGTGTGTGTGATATAGTTTTACTTGTTGGCCATTCTTTGAGATGAAATTCAAACCATGTTAAATTGCAATGCTGATCGTTGTTCTTGATACTTAAAAAAAGTAAGCCATCAAGCAAACATATCTAACGCAATTGGAAATTATATTGCCATGGTGATGAAGTGAAAAGGCTTTAAACTGGCCTAAAAGACTGAACAGTATCATACTGTGTGGCATTTTATTTGAAATCTGCTTCTGAAGGTAATCTCTGTGAATACAGAAGTTTAACAGCCTCTTGTATTTACATTGTAGCATTGTAGTATATTGAATTCATATTATTTCAAAGTAAAATAATGAAAATGATATCTGAATCACAATGACAATATGTGTTATACTTTGCAAAGGGTTGCTTTTAACAATGACACGAACTTGAAATGTTTTTTATACCAATAATTTCTGCAAGACATAAATACTATATTTTATACTTTTGTTTTATTTATTTATTTTTCACTACAGTTGCTGATCTATGGTTCAGTTTTTTTTGGTTTAGCTAAGCTCCGTCTGGAAGTGTCTGAAAGATCTAAACAGACCACAGTAAAATAAAAAATATAACACATTTATAAAAAATATTTATATAGCTTCAAATGCTTAATGGGAAGCTTGCAAAAGTGGATTTGACTTTAACCGTGAAGTGCTTGGCAAACATTATGAAACAAACATTTAGCTTGTTTACATTATTTGAAGACATTTGATGCACAGCTTGAGTTGAACTGAAGTGGAGAATGAGTAGGGGAAGAACTCGTGACGGTTGGCCAGTGTAAGGGCCTTTTGATTTGCACAATGTTTACTTGATCAATGAGAGTGAACTGAACATTGTAGCATTAGTTACAAATGACTATATAATCTTCAGTGCTGTGTGTGCGACTGGTGAAGCTGTAAGTGTTTACATCCTGTCCTGAACACATATAGTATGTCAAACCTCTTCCTGTTAAAAAAGCGCATCTACATATTGAGAAAGTTTGCAGTCAGAAAATGTATAGTTGGACATAGCAACCAAAGGTATATATGTCTGAATCTTCTGAATCGTCATCAGTGCACCTTCTCCAAAAACAATAAACAAAACAAGCACAAAATATTACAACTTTATTAAAGCAATAACGTGATCATGATTTAGAATATTCTACATAAGAAGCTCTGAAAATGGTCTACTAAAAAAGGCTTTTCACACAGCAGGACCAAAAGGGAACTAATCTGGACCGAACCGTTAAGTACTGTTCTCTACCGACCTGGTTCCATGTCCATCGTAGTCCATTGAAAACTGTGCAAGGAAATATAATGTGAACAAATAGAAATCTGAGCCGCCTCAGAATGGGGGGCTGGTTATTTTGCGTTTTCAATTACAAATAGGCAATACATTATCTGTTGGTGATTCTGTATGGATCTGTTACATTCATGTAGCTCCTAACATTATCACACTACCATCAGATAAACAATGATGGTAATATGAACATGGCTTTAAAAAAAGAAATCTCTAATAATTCAACAGGCAACAGGTTCAAGTAAACAGCATTGTTGTTAGTCTTTTAACAAAATATCCATTATGAAAAGAGTAAAGTCCGATTGTGTTGGAGCCTTTTTTCTCCTTTTCCCTCTTATGATTCAGTTGCATGATTTGCTTGACCTGAACATTTCGAGTGCAAGGGATATCAAAATATACATAGACTGGATGTGAGGCAGAATGAGTTCTATTTCATGACACCATTTTCTTTTATTTATCTATGTGGGTAGAGACCTAAGCAGTGATGTCTCAAAATATGTATGGTGTCCCACAGAGGACAATCAGACCTAGAATGTTAAATGCTGATGACGAAAGCATGTTTGTTATAACAATTGATTTGCTCTGTGTCATCTGTGTTATTCTGTTGGATTATGTCTTTGCGTATATCTGAACAATAGGTTATGGGTTGTTCTTATGGTAACCGGAGATGGATAAGGATGGTGTTTCTGAGAGGTCAAAGGTCGAATACACATGTACTACAAATAAGCAAAGTTTAAAAATAAAACCAATACTCACAAGTTCTTTGCACAATATCAGTGGAAAGCACCAATACGATGGATATACTCATCTATTTAAAACAACAGTAAATTGCAGACATACACTGTATTGGGATTTTGCTGTTCATAGTTCAACTTGTTTCAATACAAATAAATCACCTGTCCTTGAAGTTGCATGCTTTGTGTCTGTCATCTGTATTCTACATGAATGAATGGATGGATGGATGGATGGATGGATGGATGGATGGATGTTGAATGAATTATATAATTATTTACTTAATTCATTTGTTATAAAAGGTGGAGCAGTGGTGCATTGGTAAGAAAATCTAATGTATCCTTATAAAGGCTATAACAAATTAATACATAACAATCAAAGGTCATGAATAAACCAATGATTTAACATTCAAGCTATTAGAAATGTCTCGAACCCTAATCTTGCCTCCCCATCTAATCCCCAAAACACCTGAGTTAAAATTCTCACGTATCCAACAGCATGATTCGCCTCAGAGAATTTAAAATATAAGCAAGTAGACTCATGTTGGTGTTGGTATAATATAATCAAATAATAAAGAAGCAAACCATTTTCCCGAAGTTGAAAACTATTGACTATTTTACATGTTTCAAAATAACAGCATAGCTAATGGCTTTGATTTCACCAATCAGAGACCCTAAACCTTTGCGCAACAGTGTAGGGCGGGGTTTGTGGTCTGGTGTGCTCAAGGTAACCGTGTAGACATAATCGGATGATGGCCAAAGCGCAGCGGGACGGCTGTAGCGGTGAAAGCAAAGGAGATCTAGAGGACATTATGTAGGCTTACGACCCTCCAATGCATTGTCGTTCATGATTAAGTCACATGAAGTGGAAATCATATAGCCCTGTTAACTTTTAAACGATTTGAATTTTACGTAAATAGTGCCTCGTTATTTTGTAAATTGTTCTCGATGTTGGAACGGTCACCGACGCCAGTCATGGACGACTTCAGACGAGTCGCCTTTCGGAGGAAACCCCGAACCTTTGACGAGTCGAACGAGCAAGAAGAGGAATGTTCAGGTGAGCATTAATGGGATAGCTGGCTACAACGCAAACTTTTTAAAAGTAGTCGTACTCTGAGAAAATGAAGCACCTTACAGCCTGCTATGTCTCCGAACGCACGGCAGGCCTTTTGCGCACATAAATTGTATGCATGATTGCTCGCTATAGTATTATCGATACATTTTATATTATATTAGTAAAATGTATTCGAGTTCATAGACTTTTCAGTCTTTTAGACAACTCTTCTTCAGTCGTAACCTTACGAGCTATTGAGCCATTGTGAAAGAATGTAATAGACACAGCAGCAACACACCTGAGTCAGTTTGCGCACTCTGTCAGACTGCCTTCCAGTCTGCAGGTATGAGGGAAGCAGACAAGCCCTTACTTGTTGTGTAACACCTTCATGCCCGGAGCCATGGATTTTGATTACTGGAAACAGAATATTTCATAAAGGCACTGACTATCAGTTAGAACCTTATACAAACTACCAACATATATGTAGGCCCATTGTTAGGCAACACTATATTTAAATTATTAGTTTGAATACAGAGATAGTCCAAATATCTCATATCATCAGCACCCCCTGAGACCCCGTGACATTGTTAGATTGACCTTTGGCATCTAAGGTTGCTTTTTATGTTGTGACTGGGAAGGAATACACCAGTCCTGGAAATCCTGATATGATACCCAGTGCACATTAGTAGTGTTATAGAAATGCATATATCTAATGTACCTACCTTGGTAATTGAGTTGGCTTTCAACTCAATAGCTTGAGGCCTTATCCACTCTGTTGCACACTAGTTTGAACTCTCTAACCAAATACTTTTTTTAATTTTTTTACAAAAAACTGATAACAAATGGATCTTCTCACATATAGCTCAGCTCTGTCTAATCTTCAGCATGAAAATACTCAAAGATCCCATTGCTCGATCAACATTTTTCTTTTGGGGTAAAACTGCTGCCTGAACATGTTTGAAAATCAACAAAAGAGAAAGAGAAGACTGGAACACCCACGTGTGTTGCCAAATCTTAAATCAGGTTAGTTATTAGATGATGGTGTTTGTGCAAACGTGAAACAAATAAAGTGATTTTGATTCAAGGGCCAACTATGATTTTCATTTGAAATAGAGCAAACTCAAACCGAAACCACACCCAACCCACATTATTTTGTACCAGTGTTTGTAACGGTAAACCTACGAAAATATAACACCTGTAAATCTTTTGAAATTAACTTTGAAAAGTTGTCAAACTATGCCTTTGGAATGGGATTGTGTTTCACTCCAAAGTGATCATAGAATGGACTCAGCCAGGTGTTATGGTAGGCTACTGTGACTGAACTCAGTGGATGAGCTGGATATATACGTTTTCCTTTGTCAGGCTGTATCCTTTGGTTGTATCTCGCTTGATGCAATACAAATTTTCCAATCTTTCAAAATATCCCATCACACCTATTCAGTATTATGTAATCCAATAGACCGCAATGTCAGCCTCATTGTACAGTGGTTTTTCATGTAAGAATACTTCATCACACAATCTCTCAACTGAACACGACTCCACCATGTAATGTATAACCTAAAACGTCATATGGGTGTTTTCCCAAACTGAAGGACTATAGTTGAATATCCTTGCCATGATTTTACAGGAATTCATTCTGCTTCGCTGGATTTCATGATATAGAGGTGATCCCTCATTTGGATGATGGTTGAATGCACTGTTACACGTCAGACATCCTAGATTCCTGTTGAGACAATGCCTATAAGTGGGTTTGGGCAGTGAAGCGTTTGGTTGTTTTGAAGGCACAAAATTCTGTTTTGCAGTCCTGATTTAGTTAGCTTGCTTGTTAGCTGGCTTGAATACTCACTGGAGCAGAATAAAACCCTTGACCAATACTTTTTGAATGCACTATATGTCGCTCTTTCCCATGGCAAGGCTATGCTGTTGTTTTCTCCTTAAACATTGAAGGAGAGCGCTCTTAAGTTGTCTTTGCATGTAGAACAACATATCGAGTCATTATCCTGACACATCATTCAGCCCTAAGACTTTAGTCGTGCACCTTCACCACAAAAACAAACACTGGCTCCCTCGCGCAAGACACATGCACTGCTGTGGGGGGAAAACGATTCACCTATCCATAGCGCCGGTATCTTTTATTTTGCAGTTGTAGTCTGGTGTCACAGTGGCCTCCCGGCTCCCCGCCCCGGACATCCATCAATGGCTCCGATTGTCCTCTCTCTTCCCCAGCAATAGAAGGAGCAGGGGACCTTGGGAAGGCCCGGCCTGGCTGAGCTGAAAGCGTATGAATCAGCGTCTCTGTTAGCAGGGCCGCTTACAGCCGGTATTGTTCTGCCGCACAGGCCCTCCGTCTCTTGTCCCCAGACGACTGGCCTCAGCGCGTGGCCGACGCGGTGGTTGCGTGTTTCGGGAGCGATTTCCCTCCGCGTCCACGAGACTCAGTCCACAGCCCGTTGTGTTTGTTAACGAGGCGTATGCAACCGTTATAATCACTGATTTGCCTTGTTCAAATTCAGTACACATCCCATAGAGCCTGTTGATGCAGTAATAACACTAATTGATTAATGTAGATTAAATGGTAGTTATGCAAAAAAAATTTTTTTTCAGAACTGACTTTGAGATTGAAGAAGGATTTTTATTGTCAATTATATTCTTTGGATGGCAGTCTTCTATGGCAAAAACTAACACCCACTCTGAGAGCAAATTCCAGCGTGCCTTTTTTTCTAGTAAAGACCAGTGAGTCACTCCCACCGGCTGGTGTGACAGGACAGAGTACCTCAGTGGTACCGCAGCAGCTCGTGCAGAAGACCTACTTTATTTTCTCGTTATGACTTATCTGTTGCTCTGGTGCTAGCTGCTCTCTCTCTGCTCCAGCCACATCAAAAGGGCTCGAAGCTCTTCTCACACCGAGGTGGTCTACTGGACCGAACCAGAACGGCCCTGGTCCGCTTCGCAGTTCTATCCTGTGCATTTCAGGTTCAGCCTATAGCTCTCAGTTTTGGTTCTGTTGTGTTGAAAATGGTGGACAGGTTCATGGCTGTTCCCTAAGCTTATAGGGCTTAACTTCATTGATCCACATCACATGCCTTTTCATCATATGAGAGTTGGTTCCAATACAAAGCCTTTGAACTCAGTCTGATAAAGTGCATGAATCTTCTTTTTTGCTTGGTCAACTAATTTAATGAACTATTACAGTGAATGGCAGGTATATTTTAGTGAGACCCTATTGAAAAACAACAATGGCGTATGCTGTGATGACTAATACTTGATGATGAAGCCAAGAGGATTATTTGCACATTTGAGCAGGTCTTAAACTGCAAAGCATCACTAAGATGCCAAGAGCTGGTTGTCAACAAGCTATGGCATGCTGCGAGACGTTGGCCACTGGGTTACTGCGACGTGTGAACTGCACGACGATGGTGTGTGTGTGTGTGTGTGTGTGTGTGTGTGTGTGTGTGTGGTTATACACCTTCCTGCCTGCCAGTCATATCTTTGTATTCTATCACATTGTTTTCTACAGAATAGAGGGTCGTTGCCATGGTTACAGACTTCTCTACTTGGTCTGTGTTCATTCATTCATATTTCTTAAACTATTTGTATTACAGTAAAATGTAAACACTAATGAGACGTCCTCCTAAACGTAGAGCAATTCATAAACCCTATCATTGCATGTCTAAGTCAGCTTATAAAGTAGATCCTATCAGCGTTGACAGAGACAACATTGACTCAGTCAGACAATCTTCCCAGGGTTCATTATCTTTAGTGGGCCTGTGTATCTCGGAGACATCTCAGGCCGTGTCTGTGGGTCTTAACAGGGAGAGTTGGGGATTGGTGCGTTGACTCACAGCCCCTCCTCTTCATTGGCCCATTGTTCTCTCTGGAGGTCAATGCTGAGCCACCTAATCTTTGTGGGCGTGTGCTGGGCAGAACAGGAAATGGGTAATACCTCTGTCTGCATATATTTTGTAAGGGCTCTGTTCACACACACACACGTACATATACACAGACACACACATACAACAATATGTACGCATGCACACACACACCCACACACACATGCATGCATGCACACACCTCCACAGACAAATGCCCTTGCAAACGCACATACACACACACACACACACACACACACACACACACACACACACACACACACACTCACACACACACAAACACATTATGGGCCTCACCAAAGGTCAAGTAGATTACAAGTTACAGTTTCAATGGCCTCCTCTAGAGGGCAGTATAAACCTTTTCATATTTTGTGAAAAGATTCATGTTTCGTGTTTGCAATGTCTCAGTTTCGACTACCTACCTCTATAAATAAATGCACGTAAACTCTACTATGATAACGGTTCGATATTGCATTACAAACGGCACCAATAATCGGTTGCATGATAGGTGCTTTGGAAACTAAAAGCAAAAGTCAGCCATTAAATCCCATCATAATATTTTGTATTTTACTTTATGTTAGTCTCCTGTTTTACCACCAAATAAGCTCAGGAAAAACTTAAATAAGGGAAACAGTGTAATAAAGAAAGCACAGTTCTCCAAAGGCCGTTCCCTGATATGTAAAAAGTAGTAGTCCCCTCCTTCTGGAGAAACACAGTCTGGTCGTCTCTCTTGGGAATAAGTGTCAG